>JAULCA010451445.1:0-10152 GCA_032360845.1 Crassadoma gigantea | reverse complement strand
ATTCGATAAGGTCGGAGATGGACGAAGGCTAATTCTTGTGTGAAATCACGTGTCATCTCCATTAGAATCACTTACACGGCACACCAGGAAAACGATTATCTCCCTTTAGTAATAATTTAAACATTTCAGGTGAATATACAGCAATGCAATATTTTTATTCGTAGAGTCATAATATGATGAAGAAAAATTAAACACATGATATGTATACGGAACGATGATCGTAACATACACACGGTTGCAACATTAAAATTTGGTACACTGTAATAGATCAAGATACAGCATACCATTGCGACATACGTCTGCTTTTTTCTTTTATGACTCATCGTTGATGCTATAGGGGAAAAAATGATAATCATATACACAAATTCCACATATCTATGAAAATTATGGGAATCTTTATTTGTATGAAACTACTGTTGAAAAAGAACAGGATTTGTTTTCATTGCCATTGGCTATTTATCATATACACTATCGTCAGTTTGACCTTGTGTAACAAAATAAACTTTTTTCTCTATAAATTTTCCAATTCAAAGATGTACTGGTTTATTTCAAATGAAATTGTTTTTATAGTGAGTATAAACCATGTCACTACTAAAACTGATAGCTATGACCATCAGAGCCGCATATTCTAATTGTTGTAAGTTAAATATTGTGAACTCATCAAAATTTACCAAACCAATATCTGTTACTAATTTAAACTTTTTGCTTTGCTGATCACAAATTGACTTAAAAAGTAAGTAAACAGACACGGCACACTTGAATTGGCCTAATATCTGTTAATATTAGGCGATTATCCATGTAGTAATGACATTATGCTGTTCAATATTTTCTCATCGATAACATATAATAGGGTGAGGATAATATTAATATTTTAATACATCTTATCAAACATGCATCTTAACGTAACGATATCCCACGTGTTACAGTGCACCTGTATGATAAAATACAGGAAGTGTAGGTGTTTGTGATATAAAATATGGGACATCAAATAAATTCTACAGTATGGCACACCAGGTTAAACCTGTGACATCATGTATGAGGTATAACTCATGGCGGTGAGTTACACACCCTTTACACACAAGATGGCGGACATATGTAAATACACGTAATACGTAAAGCTACTACAATGTTGTTGTGATGTAGACACTTTTAACAGTGTCAACATACGGCTAAGTGTATGAAATAAATGTAATATGCAAACGTGTCACCACACCATAGGTATTCAAAGTAAAACTACTGTTAATAACAAAAGGAACGCAGAAAAACGAATCCAGAAAACAACTTCAAATTCCGCGAAATATGATGGCGTACGAGCACCACCTTTCCCCTGTAAGCATTAATCGGGAAAACATGTGACCCACGTCCCGATAATTCTTAATGGAACACAATGTCATGATACATAAAGAGAAAGATAATAAATAAACAGTTAAATCTTAATTATGAACTGTATATTTGTTTTCTATTTTTCACCCGTGCTATGCATTAACGAAAAACATTTAACTATATGCATCCTGTTAATCAAATATATAAACGTTATGTTCATGAAAGTAATTACTTCCTCTTTATATAGGCCAAACGTGTGTGTTACGTTCATTTAAACATAGTTTACTGGTGCTCTATTAGTTGAATAGAGACTACAAATATCAATACCAGCGTTTTGTACGTATATAAAAACCTCTTCTTACCAAATAACAGTTCATTATCCTTAAGAATAATTCAGTAATGACTAGACGTCCAATCAGTAATGCTGTACACCTGTTGATTAGGGCAGAAGGTAACATATCGAATATTGCATTGTTATTCTATATCCTGTATAATACAGAGCTCAGGTTCCTAATCATCTGTCATTAGTTAATTTGATCAAAGATTGCTGACTTCAAAATATTCTGTATACAATGCGGTTAAAATTAGCACAGTAGTTTTTCTTTCACTGGATAATCTGATTAAGTACAATTTCTCTCCGCCAGGTTGCGCCATTTTGTATTCCATTGTATTTTGGAAACGAAATATCATGGAGAGTACGACAATATCGACAGAGCCTCGGGTTAGACAACCAAACAAAAATCACCCCGAGGGTTGGAGATTTCTCTGTTACACCCTCAAGGTAAGGGATGATTATATTATTCCCTCTTCATATTTTATTTTTAGTCACAACTCCACCGACAGAAGTCTGCCATGTTTGCAAGTCATTCACTTTCGATGACGTCACAATTACCAATGACGCATTTTAATGACGTCACAATTGAACACGTGCTAAACGGCACGACCCCCCCCCTAAAAATGCAGTCTACATTGTTCAAGCAATAGCTGTGTTCACTACATTGTACTATGACGTCGGAGTGATGTCATGCTGATGTCATAGCAACTGCATAATGGATGATCAGGATTCTCATCTACTCTCTCAATAAAATTAATTATGTTCCTTATTATAATGTGTTTACAACATGCAGAATAAATCATGGTTATCAAGCAGGCTGTTAATCTGTAAACTGGTCATATTTTGAAATAATGTATTTTCAAAATAGATTTTGTTTTCCAAATGCTGATTTGAAGTTGTAAACATGGTTATTTTCAGGAAGGAGTTCCTTATGAAGCTATATATTGGTCTGCTATGCTACAAAGTGACAAGACCTACTGGGAATGCTCACTTCATATATATTTGAAAAGAGACAACGTATTATCTGGACTGTCCGAGTGGCGTCTGCTACATAAGATGGAACTCAAATAAGAATGAAATACCTTCTTGTGAACCTTTGAAATTTACAGGATTGGTCATGGCTTACCCTAACAGATGGATTCAGAATGGTATGTACCTTGTTAGTTTGTATGCTATGTTTGTCAAGTATGCTTGTTGTATCCGATTTATCAGTCAGTTTCGTAATCCCGGACTGAAAATACGTAATGTATGATTTTTGTTTATTTGTGTTTCACGTTTTATAGACACCTATAGCCATTTTAGGATGTGCTAGGTTTTGGTGGTGGAGGAAAACCGGAGTCCCCGGGGAAAAAAAACACCGACCTACGGCCAGTACCTGGTAACTGCCCCACGTACATGTAGCAGATTGCCAGATGCCTTAGCCACTTGACCACCGCGGTAAATGATCAATGTTCTATGATGCAAAACCGAAAAGGTAAAAAAAAATCTTATCAATGGCATTTGTTTTCTGAAAACATTATCCCACAAATATGACATCGTCGATATTTATACATAAGCATAAGGTTACTTAAGGACCCATATATGTTATTTTATAACTGTGCGAGCAAGGATGATTATAACAACGGCAACTGATCACACAGTAGGCCAACAGCCTTGCATCATACATCGTGTTAACATCGTGTGTGTACGGATTACGGTTACTTAGTCAACTCATTTCTATATTAACAACTAAAATCATGATCAAACTTCAATACATTTTACTGGCTAAAACATATCTCTTATACCATATCATACAACATAAAGTCTTCTATATACATGTACTTCATTGATACATGTAATTTTCAGTATAAGCCACAGTAGGTACATACTGTAAAACTCGAAATTCTGGCGTATATAAATGTTACTTAAACAGATCGCGTAGTAGAATTTTTCGCAGTGGCACTATTTCTAAAAAGCGTTATTCTATAGAGTAAAACACATCAATTTATATTCGTGTATGGATATTTTACAACAAATTTACCCAACGCGAAAAACGTATTTCCACACCGCAAGCATTTCCACTTTTACAGCAATCGTATATTTTCTTTAAAAACGAACGCCAGACGGTCTATAAAACAAGGATAAGTAATCGTATATTTTCGTCTTCGTCCTTTAAGTATCGACAGAATTAGCAATGCTTTGGGTAACAAGGGAAATTAGAAATAGAGAGCCGGCATTTTAATGACCATAAATCACGGGCGAGGTTGGCGCTTTCCTTGTTCTCACAGTCGGTGATGTAGGTCCCGCTAATAACCGAGATTGATGCGCATTCACTTGTATATTAGAGTATGTGGGCTGGTAATCGCGTTAGGGAATTGATCATAATCAGAATGCGATATATAGTTTTGTTGCCGAACTAATACTAGTTTAATCGACATGCGTACATGTTCATGTGTACGTATGTGTAAAAACAGCCGATAACGCGTGTACCTTAGGAAATAATATTTGTGTTCAATGAGCAAGCTTACTGCAAGATAATTCTTTGAAAGAAACATTGTTATTTAGGAATTAACTTTCTATTTAGTTCAGGTGATAACCACTGTACAATGAAACTCGTGTAAATTGAATAACCGGCCAAATTAGGACTTATACGAACAAAATCGGCTGCATATCTTCAACACAAACATTACATTGGTTGGTATATTCGCTCTTAAACATGTAGTCATAACTTGTTAGCGATAATTCTTACTTCAAAGTTGCTCTACGTGGCTTCTTTTAGCACAACTTGTAAAGTTGCGTAACCCGACGTACTCACACAATATTTCACTCGCACACTTAGCAAATCCCTTTTTGTTTGTGCTCAAATAGCAAACTGACTGAAAATGTTCTTTTCAAGTGACTTATGAGTGTGATCTGGAGGTAGAACAAACAGGTATAAAATAGCAGTGTTCTAATAAAAAAAAATGAAAAAACACAACAGAAATTTAAACAAAAATTGCATACAATCTTAAATACGTAGATATTAGATTTTAAATTGATGGATCAAGACAATTAGACAATTTATGTATTTCTATCACTGGAGCACCACACCAAGAGGTACACAATGTTTCGTAAAACCTTGAAGTAGCAGAGATCGGAAGGATTTAGTAAAAATATGTTGTTTTTCTGCGTGTTACACTTTACCAATTATTAAGAAGAGGCTAATCTATTTGTAAAATCCGAAGCGTTTTAGATTCGTCATTTGGCTTAAATAAGAAGAAAGTTTGTATTGATAACCGGAGAAAATCTAGTACGTTGTCGGTCAGGTGACCCCATACCTTTTTAACGTCCGATCGGGGAATCGAATCCCGGTCGTCATAGTGCGACCTGACACTCCTAATTATGGTGACCTTATTTGTGACTATGATGTATCAATGTCAATCCTGATAGAATGTTCACTTTGATCTTAGACTTTTGATCCGAAAATGTAAAACATAGGTCTTATTTTCCTAAAAGATTTTTCTCATTCTCAGTCCTGTGGTTGCCTTATGGTGTGGACTTTGAGTTTAAGGCATTTATGACAGAAACCTTAATATGTTTTCCTTGTACTTCTATGGTAAGTTATAATAAGGAATGAAACTATATGCAATTTTAATACCTGTTAGACAACATAAATGCAGCAGGTGAATAACATTTTGTAATGAAAGTTATGACAAAAATCGTTTAAGTCTACATTTTCGGGAATTTAGTTGATAACTTTTCTTTCGCGAAGTAAATAAATGCAATGTTAATGTACCCTCCTCCAAATAACAATAAAACTGTACAGTGTTGTTTTAATTTATGTTAATATATGTGATAATGGAAATCTACAATCGACGTTCTCTAACCACTTTCCAATAACGTATAGCTGCTTTGATATTGTTTTATGTCTTCCCTTCGAATGAAGGGAACGGTACACGTTTATATACATTACAATATACATTAGAGAGAGCAGTATCTGCTTATTCTACACAAATAGACGTGCAATTTACGTATTTTAAACGAAATCAAAAAAATGGTTCAGTGGGGAAGGGACATTTTTATTTTCGCATCCCGATTTCAGCAGACATCTCAGTAATATTTCAATGAAACAAATATTTTGAACTAGCATATTTAATCGTGGCAGTGACAGTCTGCCCAAACCATGTCAGTACCCTGATAGAAATAGTACCAATGTAAAATACATTCTTTATATTACCCCAGGCAGTCAGTACCCAGATAGTACTAGTACCAATGTAAAAGACATCGTTTCACAGCGAGCCCCTATATATGACTCTGTTCCCGCAAAAACAAAAGAAAGTAATCAATGTATAATGTCCTTGGTATTGTTTGTCAATCTGTGTTAACGATAGCAATGTAGATCATTTAACACCTCAGATATACACTGATTTGTGATTACCAGTTTATGATACAATTCATACAGAAAACATACCAGTATAATATATAAGCCTCTGTAGTTATGTCACATAGATGAAAATCATGCTGGCCATTACGAAAACAATCAACAGTTTCCTTTCTGTGCCGCTGTGGTTAGGAGGCGTACGACGCTATCACCCGCCCGTCTGTAGATGCAGTGGAGGGAGAAAAGAAATACTGGTACACACTTAAAAGGCAATATCTGCCTCCGATTGCCACTTTTAAGTACCGATAAAGAGAGCGCGTTCGTTTACAAATGTAATAAAGCTAGCAGTTAGATACTTTTACATATATTCCTATGGGATTTTACAGACAATATTGGAACTAATGAATCTAATAGTATTTTTATATTTTACGATATCCAATGCGATTTGCCACCTTTATATGTGCAAAACAGCGCCTTTCAAACTTGTGAGAAGTGTAAGAGGATGTGTTTAATAAGATAATTAGCCCCAGTAATCGGATGAGTAGGTGATAACCTTTCATTACTTCGACACGATGTGACTAGCGCGAGGCCCTACTAATAGCCTCTAGACGTCTCGTGTGACTTCGACTGCTGGTAATCTGTATATTGTATACATTCTTTATTGCCATTCTACAGCCTTAGTGAGCGGGGATGATTCGAATAATTGAATAAAAGCCATCGGGTTGACGTATTTGGGGGTGCTGTGAGATCAGCGGGACAAAATCACGATTTCTAAGGCCAAATGTGGCTTTTAAATCAGAAAATGGGATTTTTATTGATTCTATTTTCCAATATATGTATTTTTTATTTCTTTGTTGAGTGTTGAGAAGATTTATGGACTACATGAAGAATGCTGGTGCTGTGTTTACGTCACCAAATATCGCCAGCACTGTCTGCTTGAACACAATGAACTGTTTTCCTATTAGTATGAGTGTATAATCATATTATTGAACTGTCGGGGTCAGAGAATGTCCCTAATTTGTTATTATAGACACTCTACCCCGGTATCATGTTCTGTCTTAATCAAGGCTTAAACAGAATGTGATAAAAGCCATAGTTAGCGAAGTCTTTATCAAGGGGTTGTTAGTCACCATTGTTTAATCTTTAGAATGTTAGTTCATATAATATAAGACATTAACACATGCAAATACAGATACATGTTTTATTTACTGTTTAGAAATATCAATGAGCCGCTAACTGTTATGACTAAATACGTGTACACAATATAATTAACAGAATCAGAAAATAGAAATAGGTGAGGAATAAAAACATTTGTTCTAGAATTTAATAATACAAGGAGTTTACATGTATAACCGAGTAGTAGTGATAGTAAACAACTGATATCTTAGTCATCAATGTCTCTCCTTACTTGGTTCGGATTTCTGAACTTACGTGTAACAATGTCCACGAACATACTTAAAACAGTAGCCTTTAATAACATAGACATAAAACAATATTCTAGGGTATTATAATTAATTATTTGATTAGATGTTATTTCCGTTCTGATCGATCCCTGTTTAACTGTAGGCAAAACATTAGAGAATTCTACTGAGGTTTTTCTTATTTCGTCTTTTCGTATTGCAGAGTTGTCTACTCTTGTGAGCAGGTATTGATTGTTACGTCATTTGTTTGTGAGGGTAACGTCATAATTGTTTGAGAAAACGACGTAATTTTCTCACTCAATCTAATAACGTAACAATCAATACCTGCTCACAAGAGCAGACAACTCTGCATTACGAAAAGACGGATATACCGTTAAATCCTATCAAATTCTGTTTCATGTACCATCGAATACCAGATAGCGGAGTTAGAGCGACAGTATACCCATCTGACGTCCAGAGTTTGAATTCGAGCCTAGCCACGCAGGGACTTAAACACAAAACTCTGTTGTTGATAATACTTGCTTATTGAAGTTTTTTTTCTCAAAGTTCCATGAAGTATGATTACATTTTCTGAAAAGATTTTATCAAAAGTGTCAGCCGTAGTCATGCCGGAAAAATGGATTTTTTTATGCATAGTTACAGTTTTTGGGCGTTAGTACAGACATCTGTAAACAGATGAAGTTTACCAGATGATGACGTCACTATGTACGTCAGAGATATTCACACCGCTCGCGCTGACGTAACAATGACGCTGCCTTATCACTGCGACTGTTGTGTCGGAATTGCCTGGGCACATTTCTCATATAGAAATCCTTATTGAAATTTTCACAACAGTAGTTATAGTCATAAAATTCTCAGTCGTGTGTTATAACGTAATCGAGTATTAGGTGGCACGGCATGGATACTGTCACAAGTCCGGGGTCAAATTCAGGGTCAACCTCTACCGACATGTCAAGTAAGTAATTAAACCTTCCTAAATTTCTACAATTTTATATAATATATACTGAATGCAGTTATGCCCAGTCAAACACAGGCTTATTAAAAACAATAAACAAATACAACAAAACAAACCCTCATGCAGTAAGACAGCCTCCGAACCCCCTCCCCTCACCCTTTTCATTGAATACAGCTAATTTGATACCCAGAATAGTTACATCAGCGACACTTTTACTGGTTTCTTCGAATAGTCACAGACTATAGCCTTTAAACATTAAATGTTGATTTTAACTACACACCACAACTAGACATTATTAAGGGGACATCATATTGAGACAGTAAGGCAAAGAAATCATGTCTGTAAATAGTCAATGCTTTTCCCTTAACTGTCCGACATTTAACTGTTTCCATCAATTAAATTTAAATAAGCTGATTTGAACATTATCTAAAATTAAGATCGGTTCCCAAGATGATGGAAAAGGGCCAGTTTAGTGATGAGTGCCGGCTATTGTACAAACACCGCCAAATCCGTGTTTAATCTGACTGTGACTTATGGTTGCTTGCCGGTTGTCTTAAAGTCTCTTTCATTTTAATTTATCGTATCGTTCTGCTATCTTAAATTCATAATGTTACCATTTCCATATCCTATTCTGTATCGACCAAATAACCCTATTAGAGAATGGGGGCCGGAGGCGCAAGGCCTCTTGTTGGACGAAGGTTGGAAAATGTTAGAATACAAAAAAGATTTATTACCATAACCCTTTCTCAAAAACTTTAATCAGTATTTGGTTAAGTAAAACATCAAAAATAGCATAAGTAACACAAATTGAGTGTTATTGACCGGTATTGAACCGAAAGTTAAAAGAAAATGACGGGCTGCAGAAAAAGCCTGTTTCCAGCAAATATGAAGGATGAAAACGGATTTGGTTCAGTTTGATTGAAAGCTTCATGTAGCATTAATGATGTAAAACAACCAATATCATAAACAGGTAGGTGGTACATATATACATCATGTATATCTATTATTCTGCCTTACCTTTAATAATATTACAATTATAAATGTCAAACAAAATGTGTCACACATTAAAATCCATTCATAAATTATGACGTCACTGGTAGCTGTTTGGCTGGAATTCAAATACAAATCAGGATACAAAGAAAAGATAATTACTAATAAGGATATTTAATGTTTTCAAATTTAATCTTTTTAGAATGGTCGAAATGAAATCATCCCCTAAATTCTTGACTGCCTAGCCGGAAGCTTGCGTGCCTAGCTAAGGAAAAACAACTCACATGCAATATTAAAACATTTCAAAATTGCGTCATCACTTTATGCAGCGTTACCATGGTTACGTCATTCATTATTCTCCTGGAGTGTATATGATGACGCGGTGCACTGGGTCATATAAAACAAGTTAAAAAGGGGAAGTGAAGGACTAAAGATAATCAACCCTCGGGAAAGCATTTTTAGGTTGTACCCCTCGCTAAAGTATCTTGCTAAACTTCAAACTTTTATCACTGAAAGGAGTAATAAATGTTCCACAAAAATACAAAATCTAACAGAAGGAATATTTTTAGATAGGATTGCAGTCTGAAAGCAGGCCCGTTCTGTTCCATACTCTTAATAATGTATTAATTACTATAAAAGCTGTCACGAAGTCTTCGACAGTCATTTACAAACGTTATAGGTTGGTTCTTAAACAATCAATAAGGGATGTCTTAAATACAATGGATAATGCAGATGGTGCCTTAAAGTTTGTAATTAACGAAATCAGCCGTCATTTGATACAGTATCACAG
>JAULCA010451434.1:0-10152 GCA_032360845.1 Crassadoma gigantea | reverse complement strand
CATTTTGGCCAGGTTGCAATTCACCGAGTTGGTGTGGTTTTATATTTTCACTACCCTCTGGTGTTCGAATCTTAAACCAGCATTGTACATACAGCTCCGATTTACACCACACGGCACATTCCAACACCACGTGGATATCGCGAAAATCAAAAATATAGTCACAGGGACCGAAGAATCGTACAGTATTATATGTTTCGGGCTATCTTGGTATGTAAGGGGTATTATTCGACATAATAGGAGTCAAGATCAACACATAGCAGACAAAATGTCTTCACCGAGTGCAAGCCTCTGAAACGTTCGATACTCATTACACATATAGAGAGATTGAAACTTTCTACAAGCCCATGTGATTGTTAAATGGCTATGATGACGCGTGTGTTGGCTTGTAGATCGTTTACTTATCTTTGCGGTTACCGACTTAATCGCTTTAGATTCTTTGACAACTACTACAATACATATTTTAAATATGTAAAAATTACACCGAAATGCAATTTGGTAGTTTTTCCCTGTTAAAATAAAGCCCTGTCTATACAGAAAAGTCCCATAAGGTTTCCTAAACTCATCCAACATGTACGTCAATGATTCCAATTTGTTATCATCAAACGTTATTTTCATTCTTGCTTTGGCATAGTTATCCTGGACTAAACCGTGACGTTTTCTTCGAATCTTGTATGACGTCACAATTACTCCTAATTAACGTCAATTTCTCGGTAGCTATATAGATACATAACCAAAAATATAAGAAGCCAAAACTACACTCGTAAAAATATACTCAGTTTATGCATTCACGCTTATCACTTTGGAAGCCAGTAGTAGTAATTTACAGAATGAGCAAACACATTTTTAACCTATAGTAGCGTGTATCCTTTTCTCTGTCGAGGAGGTGCTGGAGCCAAGAGTACTTTTACTAAGACAAAGAAATGCGGCATTGATCGAGTAAAATAGTCCTAGCCTATACAGCGAGATATAATGATCCGCTTTTTTATTTACATTCCTTTGATATTATGTCGGAGCATGTAATGTGTATAAATGTCCCGTGTACTACTGCAGACTCAGAAAAGTACCAACACAATGAGTTAAAAATACATCTGCCCTATTTACATAGAGAAACTCGGTTAATGTTTCCTGACATAAGGTCAAGGTCGAGTTACTTTGCATAAACAGGCTATGATAAACACGAGCCTCGCGGCCGCGGCACTTAAATTACCACCCTATAACTTTCAATTGATTTAATGTGGGTATGCTGTCATTTTGCCAAACTTTTAACAAATATTGAATTTGAATACAATTCTTGTGATAAACAGAAAGACTTGTGTATTATGTCTTGCTCTTGCAGACTTAAATATGAATGTTGAACGTTTGAATCTAGTTGACCCACAGCGCCGAGTAAACAACACTCCGGGCCTATCAAGTTTAATAGCTTAAACCAATGTTGTACTTGTTCTTCCATATACGTTTTCTCGCGATGTATTTTCCAAAACGATATGAATAAAATTGTAGTTTTATGATGCATTCATAAAATACATAAAATTACTTGCTCTTCATAATAAATCTCACGATTGCATTCAAAATTAACGCACGAAATAAATTCGAAAATGGTTGACTGTCGGAGGCCACTCCCATACATAAGTGTGAAGTTTTATAAGATAAATACTAAATATGTTCGGTTGAACGTTATGAATTAGAATTATAACGTTTGAAATAAATACACACGAATACAAGGCGATTTGCTTCCTCCTGAAACTCCACACATGGTAAAACCATTTGCATACATGCATACGAAAATCATCTTCCAAAAACCAATTTCATAGTAAATATTTTTTTATTTCAAAAAATAAACAGACAGGTAATGCCATTTTCCTCAGTTTTTTTCAGTAGTTTTGTAACCGTTATGCCTTTCAGACATCGGCAAACAAGCGACTTAGCAATTGACGACATATGAGTATATTATATATACAGCAAGTTATTATACTTCAAACATACGCAATGCGTTGCCTGATTTGCCCTAAAATCAAATACTGATTTACAAAAAAAATATGAATATTTATTCAAACTGTCTAGCATGGTTTACTGTAAGTGAACGACTAGGTTATATACTAACTACAAAACATTTATGTTCATTTCTACGATAGAACAAATATTTAGCAAATAATGAACTTTTTTTTCTCAACATTTTGTTCGCGTTTTACGAAGCTTAAGACAGTGAATCATCCCTACCAATATGAATGTAAGCCATTAGTTTCAGGAACGGTTTTAGTTTGGATATTGTATATATATATGTGTAACAAATAGCAAAATGATAAGAGCCGCGAGACAACATGTGCTATATTTTTTTTCCTCTCCTATGCACGAACTTTAACAAGAGCAGTTTTACGAAATCTAGTAATTTCCGTCCTGGGGCTCCTGAGAGGAGAGACGTGGATAAACTATTCTGAACACTAAAACTACAGAAATCATATTACAAATTCACTTAATCATAAATTTACCAGTTTGTTGTCATTGATGAAATATCTGCATCGAATCAAAAGTATGGTTCGTATTTTGCTTGTTACTATTCCGTAACTCATGATCTCGAAAACAAAATGCTTTTAAAACAGCCTATTGGACCCTCGACAGCCTATACAGCCGACACTTAACACACGTATACAAACTTGTGCACCAAATACGCCGTATTGTTAAAACAACATCCATATGAGAAGTGTCATCCAGGCACTTGGAAAGTGATGTGTACAAAGTTACATACAGTCGCACCAATAAGAATAAAATATCCCACGCCAAAGTTATATCCATCCACGCGATGAAATACAAAATAAGGTTAATGATAAACGTAAAAAGATATTTAACGTATTTCGCATTTTAACACCAACTTTCAAACAAAATATTACAATCCAAAATAACACCTCGGAAACAAAGTATAACTAAAGTCATCAAACCAATATTTTCTTGATGATGATTTCCAAACGATAATGTCCGAATGAAGTGTCCAAAAATATCCCATCTTGTATAGCCGGTACTAAACTTGCACCGCTGTTAATGTACGTAAAATCATGGTAAGTACACCGGTAGCTCACACGCCAATGACGTCACGATGAACAGACACTGTGATGGTGAGGTTGTTGGTTGGAGTAATACAACATTTTATATATTGCAAAAAAAAGTGAATCATACAAAAAGTTGCCATGTAAAAAGATGTGCAGTCCTCACAATGGTATAGTAGCATATTTGTGACTAAAAGTTTACTAAGCATTAATTCCATATAGGTTGTTGTTGGGCCGCTTTGCGTGGCTTGACGGCGAAGGTCTCCTGCATGGGACGTATGAAATGGTAGTCGTGTGCTTTACAGTACGGACACGCTATCATCCGGCTGTATTCGCTGTAGAACGCCAGGCCGTTGTTTATGTCGACGACGGCGCGTCGGCAATGTTTGCACGTTAGTCGCTTCTGACAGCAAGGCATGGCGGCGAATATGTCGTAGGAATACATAGAGCCGAGCAGCAGTGTGCTTCCATCCCATTTTCTTTTGCACGCGGTGCAATGGACATTGCTTGCACCTTCGAGACAGTTGACGCATACGGCGTTGATAAACTGCAGTCGACCTTCCGATATGACCTGGACGACGCCGTCGCCGTAGGCTTGGGGAGACAGGAAGAATGTACCGTCGATCATTGGATAACGATCAAACACTGGAAGGGTACACATGCACAGCACACAGTTCAGAGACGAAACCTTGTATGTGCTCAGATGGTTCAGCACAAAACTCCGCGTTTCGTCATTTCCAGGAGGCCCGTCATCCTCCATTTTGATGTGGTATGGGTTCTGCTTGTGACGTGGAAGCATGTTGAACGCAGCCAGATCGTGACGTCGACGGAAAATGTTGGAGAACGACGTCTGGTTGGAGTCGGACGAGCACATGTCAAACTTAGGTTTTGGGGCTCGTATCGGCACGTTACCATTTCGAGGGGGCGATGGCGTCGGCGAGTTCGACCCTGTGGAAATGACTGAAGAACTACCAGTGCTCCCGAGACTGTCAGTCCTAGGACGGACGATGGCAGTGGTGTTGATGGGTTTACTAATGCTGTTAGCACTACCAGTGTTGTTGTTGTCACTTGTCTGTCCGTTTAGGATAGAGTTCTTATTGGGCGGATTCAATATTCCAGAGACGTTTCGGTTGACGTTGGCATTATCAAGCTTGTTTTCATCAGAGCTGCTAGTAGTTCGGTTTCGTATAGTGTTGGCGTTGGCATTATTGCCTACTATACTTTGTCCGTGGTTGCTACGGTTCCCGTTTTGACCAGCAACGTTCTGGTTTCCATGCTCGACGTGATTATGATTCACGTTATGGTTGACGTTATGTGACCCGCTCTTTCCGCTGGTAACCACGGGCATTGGACGGTCATTTTTCTTGGTCTTTTTCTTGTGTTTTCGGGCGTTGTCATTCTTAGGGGGTGGTATATAGTCCAAGTCTTTCCTCAGATGACCACGCCCGCAACGACAGTCACATGCTTTGAACGCAAGATCATAGCCCTTTTTGGTCCACAAATTTTGCAATCGTTGCTTTTCGCTCCAGCTACGTGCTCTGCCACACGACTTCAGGTAGGCCAACACGCCGTCTTCCCAATCATCAAAACAAACTTTATGCATCCACGTACCTTCAGAACAAGCTTCATTGTTACATACCACCCTGACAGCGTCTCCAGCGTCCGAGGGGTCTATACTTTCCTCCGAACATAGACATCCAGACGGCATACAACAGCTTACGACAGTATGCCGGTTATTTCTAGCCGGCTGGTTGTCGTTATCGGGGACTTCTACTACCACGCTGGTTTCGTTATTGTTTGTCTCGTCTTTAACACTTGTCCGCTGACTCCGGTGATGTCTGTGGTGAGGCATGTTTGAAACAAACGTCCAATATTTCAGAAAATATCCACTGTTTTAAACGTCAAAGTCTGTTCATTGCACAATCTCTGTTCAACAACACACACGTCTTTACATATGCCGGTAAATTTTTTCACTGGGTTCGTCGGCTTGTTTTGTTGATACAGAAAGCCGGCCTCTGACGAGCGATTTGATTGGTTGGTAATTCGGTCAGCCTATGAGCCATTGGATAGTAATGACAACATTGTGACCTTTAACCTCCACGATCGGTGATTGATATGTAGATTTGTAGCGTGTTTACAGTTTACGGAAATCAGGTCGAGGCCATTCATAGAGCTTAGGTGTATTTATATTTTACAAAATCGCATGTGTAGCATTATATTTTTGTGTACTTGTTGACGAACGGGTAACGTATTTCTCAACAAGCGAACAGGCTTTTCTACTGGAGGGCAGCTATATCGTTACAGGACGTAAAACCTGATAATAATATTGAGTAGATTTCATTGATTCGAATTCAAGCTTTATTATTCTTGAGCTGAATGGGTTTGCTAAGGACGGTGCTGACTGATGTAGTGTGAAATGTAGGCCTAAACAGTATGTCACAGCTTCATTTCTTTTTAAGTGAAATCGGTATTTACTTGGATCATAGACATATTGTACTGATTTGAACAATGTGTAAAAATCATTGGAAATTAATTTTATATTAATCAGAAAATAAATTTGAAGTTAAAAGTGTAATTAGAATTCCGAAAACTATGAGTACAGAAATAGGGTATTTGTAAACAAGCAGAGAGCCGAACCATTGTAATGTACAGAGAAGTTTTATTTTGAAATTTGAAGCACGTTTAGTTATTGTGAATATATAATTGTATTGTCAAAGAGCGATGTAATGTACTTAAATTATGCAAAGGTGTAGAAGTGTAGAAAGAGAAAACGGGATCCAAAAACAAATCCGTTACTCTAAAGACGTATAAGTGATAAACACCATTTGAATAAATCGTCACATAATTGATATAGCATTGATAGATTTATATTTCGTTTTTATTCATATTTTATGAAATGAAACTAATATAATATCGAAAACACTTTGAAGCTGTGTACAATTTGGAACACGTGTAAATAAATAATAACAATAGGATTAAAAAAAAAAAAAGAAAACTCTAGCCCAATGATTTTTAGTCTAATATTTATCTTAAGTAAACAGCTTACCATTCTTCTATAGATGCAAACATTTTAAGTGGATTTCCAAAAAGGGATTTACAAACAAAAGAAATATGTTCGAAAAGTAATACTTTATGTTAATTGATCATATTCCTTTCTCTTTTTCAAAGTAAGAAGCATTAACTTAATAGCGAAGTCACAATTTTAATGATTTAATGATGTCACAATATTCAGGCCATACACGAGCCATGAGATATAACCCAGAATATAGCGTAATGAGAACCGCACTGAAAATATAGAAATATCCGAATTTATGTCTACAAAAATGTCTTAAGACACTTAATAAGTATATGTTCTATTTAGTTATGTGCCAACTGAGATTTAAAAAAACAACTCGTTAAGTTACAACCAAGCTTACCATACTGCTAAAGCTCCATGGTTGAGGTAAACTGAAGAATGTCATCTCTCCATGCCCTTTAAGAAGGTGACTTTGAATTCAAGTAAAACTAAGATATGGAAATGAATCCACTCGACATCACTTAGAGCTGACCTATAAAACAAACTACACCCGTCAGTTTTAATATTTCCTCCATAATATAATATCTAGCATGAAATGTTCGTGTATATATCATTATAATATTTATGTGTATGTTAAAATATTTTTCGACACCTTTTTTTTTATCTGTCTCTATAAACAGCTGCTAAGTATTAGATACGGCAGAAGAAGGTATTTGTTATACGCCGTTTACATCGCCTTTTGTTTATTTTTTTCCAGTGCGACTGCTTTCCTGGTTTGTGAAATATTGTCCCCCATAAAACAATGGTGAAATTGATCATGTTTACAACACAGTGCATACTCTGTGTAATTTCTGTATCGACCAGATGTCTTGTTTGTTTTGTAGAAATGCTTTTAATTATGATTGTTGAGCGAGACTACATCACTAACCATACCTTATCAAATTAGTGATTTTTCATAAAAATATAATGACCAAGTGTAAAGACGACCATTTTATTTGACTGTCAGTTTACCTATAGGATCTGGGACCAAATGAAAGCAATATTGGCGACGATTTTGTAAGGACTCGGCCACTACATAATCGAGACCAAATCATAGTATGTTAAGTGTTCATGCATTGGAAAACCAAACTGACCGTACTCCAGTAAAAACAAAGCCCGATCAATAACCACGACGATAACTTCGGACACATGACCACTGGTCAGTGTGGCTGAATTAACAATAATAACAACGCTGGCCAGCTGTAAACAAATTGACCATTAACTTTTTGGGTCAGAGCGCCCCGCCCCGAAGCACCAGCAGAGAGATACGGACAATGCCAAATTGGCCATTAACACAGGCACATGTGACCTTTTAATTAAACTACCAGTGTCTTAAGACGCAGAACAATATTGCCCAGCTGACCAAATTTTATCTAAATGCATATACTTAACATCTTAATGCATAGTTAATGCTACTTAACATTAGGTACTTTGTGTTAGAGTTACCTCCCGTGATAGTTCTTAAATGTTTTTTTAGATATGTGACCAAATGCTTTTATCAAAATTACCAGGTTTTCTTTTAACTTTTTTGGAGAGGAGAGGTAGATCACAGCAACGTAGAATGTATATACTTACGTAGGGAGTGAGGATGACCACGTGACCTTGAGTAACACCATACTAATCAGTGCCCCTAAATGACGTAATATTTAGCGGATTGTGCCATTAAATAGCCTACTCTACGACCTATCTTCACTAAAACCGTAACACGTTGACCTGTAAATTAAAATATCACCGTTAAGTGTAGGATCACAGCCTTACAGGGTCATTATTTCATGTTAAACCTACCGACGTCAATCGTTGTCATGGAAACGGATTGCGGCATACATGATTGTGTGATGCTAATTGTATATAATCTTCGTTAGGTCAAACCTCTCTGGTAGAATCACCTATTTATGGTATACATAATCTACAGACTTAAACATTCACTCCGGTCTGTATCATCGTACATGATTTGTATATAATACTGAAGATAGCTTATAAAGAATATAATATACGAGGTATCCATCTTTTCATGCCCAACATTATTGTTATGAATATAGGGTGGGTGATCTCGATTGTTTCCGTGTTGTGATAAAACCAATTCTGATAGTTAAATATGTTGGTATCTTCATGTTATACAATTGTATATCTATATACATGTTTGTATGTCATCATGACCCACCGACTAATCTCCAAGGAGTTTGACTGGACCTTGACGACACTCCTGGTAGCATATCAGCAATGGTATGAAAAATAAATTGTGGTTAGTTGAGAGTCCTAACCGTTTCTATCTTCTGACACAGAGGCTAAGCCCCTAAGGATGGGGAAGACACCAATGCCAAATCTGGAAGCATATCTGTATTCACATGGCAACGGAGTGAGGATATCAACAGTTTCACAAATATGGCCCAAGGACTAAGTCTGAAGAGATGGAGCCGGATCATTGGGCCATTCACGTTCAAATAAGTGTATTGATCTCTTCATATAAAATAATATTGTATATACATGTTACATGCTGTATTTATAGAATAGGAATCGCAATCGTTTCAAAGTTAATTCTCAGGAACTAAGTCACCAGGGTCAATTATGATGGCATGATTGTGTTTGTTTCAAATGTTTCTTCATGTCAAGATATTAGGATATATAAGAGTATGAGGTGAGAATCTCTAATTTTCAAATCCATGATCCAGGTGCTACCCACACAGACACGGACCCTGAAGCCAAACCAAGTTGTTTATTTCTGTCTTTACTCGAAGTAATCCTATATATGGTTACAAGTTGGGGTCCCAACTATTGAATTTTATAACCCAGTGACTAGGCGCGAACCAGGGGACCAATCCTGGTATAAGATATAGATCTGTATTCGTTATATAAAGCCAAGCAATTGCATTTATGGTTATAGGGTCGGGACAAGAATCATTTCCGGGTCATGTCTCTTTGGTTTCCTGCCCCTTTACCACATTACTGTCAATATATTACAGGTTTTGCCTCCACCGTCAGCCATCAGGTGGCACAGTTATTTTGTAATAATACACTTTATTTATTTTACCACAATTATGAAACAAGTTATTCAACTTATATTAATCACTCTTATTGGCCCGGATATTAGCGCGCGAGGGGTCTTTGTGTGGGAGGAAACCGGAGTACCCGGAGAAAAACCCACGTGATCGGGCAAGTGACCCAATACCTTTTCACGTCCGATCGGTGACTTATTTTGTACAGTTTTGAATTTCCATCATGCAACCGCGAGTACTCTCAACCAGACACGGCTGATATCATCTAATATATTAGTATACTTGATAGTTTGTTGCCATGTTTCTCAAGATGTACGATTTATTACGTAAATATTTAAGATATATTCTGTGAGCTGTCTGAGAGAGAAACAAATATTCTGTCTTATGAAGTCATCAACATATCTCACTTATTTCATAATTGTTCTTTGAAAGAGTTATTTTGCCCGTTATATAGGACAACTTGAGGCATATTGTCTTCCGTAGCTCTCTGTTTAGAGGAGAACAAAAAAACACGTGTTGCATATTGCCCGGCCATCTGGCCTTATTACTTTGGATGTTTACTAAATACTTTTAATGATGTTTGCGTGACATTTTGGCTTTGTTTAGAATTCAATAAATGAGTTAAAACTTTAATCCCGGACGCTTGCGTGCATTTCTGTTCGGTAAAACTGCATATTTCCCCTGACGTCACCCGTATATTTGCTTCCAAGGTCACCCTCAAGGTTGCTGCCTCAGAAAAAAATGGCATTAGCAGGACAAAAACAAAATACGAAAACAACCATGCGTCATCGTCCGGTATGATTCATACAACACATTGTTTCCATGGAAAATGTTCATGGCGTTAGTTCTAGACATTATGCAAGCTTTGGGTTCTCTGGAGATATGGATATTGGTTTCAAACGTAACAAAAGCGCTGTTTAGTGTATTTACAGTCCGTTGGCACTAAAGCATTGTGTTTAAAGATGTCAATTGGTGGCAGGGTCTCAATATTAATTTGAATTGCCTTTCCTTCAAATGAAAGAAACGAGAGCATAAGTATTCCTTTATCATAGAGGAAAAATACCTA
>JAULCA010451423.1:0-10152 GCA_032360845.1 Crassadoma gigantea | reverse complement strand
CTGGCCCCAGGGGAGCCACACCCTCCATTTATACAACGTTGGTTCTCCTTCAGCCAGTTATGCTCCAGACCAAATCTGAACAAAACCTCTTCAGTCGTTCACAACTAGTAGCGGTTTAAAGGATTTACCTCTATTTCCCCTATTGGGCCCTGCCCCTCTGGCCCCAGGGGAGCCACATCCTCTATTTAAACAACGTTGGTTCCCTTCAGCCAGTAATGATCCAGACCAAATCTGAGCAAAATCCATTCAGTCATTCACAACTAGAAGCGATTTCAAGGATTTACCCCAATTTTCAAATTGGGCCCTGCCCTTCTGGCCCCAGGGGAGCCACAGCCTCCATTTATACAACGTTGGTTCTCCTTGAGCCAGTAATGCTCCAAACCAAACCTGAACAAAACCCATTCAGTCATTCACAACTAGTAGCGATTTAAAGGGTTTACCCCTATTTCCCCGTAATGGGCCCCGCCCCTCTGGCCCCAGGGGAGCCACACCCTCCATTTATACAATGTTGGTTCTCCTTCAGCAAGTAATGCTCCAGACCAAATCTGAGCAAAATCCATTTAGTTGTTCACAACTAGTAGCGATTTAAAGGAAATGTTGACGGACGACGCGCGATCGCATAAGCTCACTTGCCCTCCAGGCAGGTGAGCTAAAAATAGAAGGATTTTGAAGAATTTGCAATGTTTCCCCTATTGTGCCCTGCCCCTTAGGCCCCTCAGAGGGGCCAGACCTATGGTTTATACGAAATTGGTTCCCCTCCACCCAGGAATACTTCAGACCAAATATGAAACAAATCCTTTCATTCCTACAGAAAAAGAAGATTTTTAAAGAATTGGCTATGTTTCCCTATTGAGCCCCATAGGCCCCTGGGGGCCAGACACATGGTTTATACAACATTGGTTTCCCTTCGCCCAAGGATGCTTTAGACCAAATATTGAACAACTCCTTTCATTTCTACGAAAGAAGAAGGATTTTAAAGAATTGGCTGTTTCCCCTATTGGCCCTCGCCCCTCAGCCCCTAGGGGGGCCAGACCTACGGTTTATACATTATTGGTTCCCCTTCACCCAAGGATGCTCCAGACCAAATATGAAACAAATCCTTTCATTTCTACAGAAGAAGAAGGATTTTGAAGAATTTGCTATGTTTCCCCTGTTGGGCCCCGCCCCTCAGCCCCCAGGGGGCAGACCCACGGTTTATGCAAAATTTGTTCCCCTTTCCCTAAGGATACTTCTGACCAAATTTAATCAAAATCTGCTTAGTCGTTCATGGCTAGTAACGATTTGTAGGAAAAGTTGACGGACGCCGCGCCATGGCATAATTATAAGCTCACTTGCCCTTTCGGGCAGCTGAGCTAAAAATGCAAAATCTGTTCAAAAATGTTTATACTTCAATTTGGTAGATCAGGGAAGTAAAGTAGAAGTTATTTTTATGGTTATTTATTATTCAAATATGTTTAGCCGTTTTTACCGTCTTAAGAGGGGACAACATAATCAGGATATATACTTGAAAGTTAGCTCTATGCTTGTACACCTCTTGTATGCAGCTTATAACGGATGTACACCTAATGGTATACTGTCCTTAGCGGTATAATTATAGAAAATTATAGACCCTCCCATAGTATAATCAACACATTAGTGTTACTAACGACCCCTTACAGGGTTTGTCTCCCCTTCAGAGTATTATCGACCCCTCGAACATATTACTGAACAGTCAAATATATTATACAAAGATCTGGATATTATTCACACAGTATTGAATACCCCTTCAAAACATTTTCGACACCTTAAGGCAAGAGCTATATCATTATCAACTCATGTGGAATATCATCGATCCCTCCAGAGTAGGATCGACCCCTCATGGTTATGGTGTACACCTTATGGATGTCATTGACCCCGTCAGAGAAACACCGATGTCTTCAGAGTGTTATCGAAACTACAGACTGGTTATCGACGCGTCAGGATTATTGTCAATCATCCAAGCTGTTATCAACCTCTCCAGAATATTTCAAACCCTTCCAATATATTGTTTACATATCCAGAGTATTATCAGCCCCTCCAAGTATTATCGAACCTTGAGAGTATATTAAAGGGTATTATTGGCCCCTCAAGGATATAATGTATACCTGCTGAATATCAATGACCCCCTCAGAGAATCATCGAACCCTTTAGACTACCGTAAATTTGGATATTTTGGCGTTGGGGAATTTTGGCGTTTTTACTCCAAAACGGTGGTTTTAATTTGGTGTGTCTAAATTTGGTGTTTCTGTCAACTCTGTGTCAAATTTTGGTGCATTCTCCGAATGTTGTCAGTAAATCCCTTGTCAATGAACACGGCACTTGTACATACAGGTTTAAAGAATGATGTGATCGACTTCGAAGCCATAGCGATATACTGAGACATATACCTAGACCAACACCTTTTGTATTAATTACCATTCATAGAAATGATTAATTCTCACTTAACTATTCATTCACACATTTATTGAAAGAGCCCACACAGGTGCTATGTGGACCTGTATTTAATTTTAAGCAAGGCATCACACTATACAAATCTCCTCACTCCTATTCACAATAAAGTTTGTTATAGAACACATTCCTTTTGTTGCATCTAACAGTGTGTAGTTACATTGCTCACTAGCAACTTCATCCTCTGATAATTAATAACGGTGACCTTGACCCTGGCACGCTGAAACAAAAACTCGTTCAAAGTATTTAGATACTTGGCAAAAAGTCGCTAGAACGATTGACAAAGATTTTTCCTTAAAATAGTAATGGTGACCTTGACATTAACCCTAGCACGCTGAAACACAAACTCGTTTAAGGTATTTAGCTTCTTGACCAATATGTGAAATTTCATCAAAATCTGTTGAGAAATGAAGTTGCTAGAGCGATGACAAAGATTTTCTATAGTAATATCTTTTTCAGCATAATTCATGTCCTCAAGGACCCTGCGCCGTTTAGATATGTATGTGTGTGTACATTTGTTTTCTCTGTAAACCTGACTCATCGGAATATCCAACTTTCACTTTCACTCTAAAGTATGTGTGTACAATATACCTACAGTTGAATATGTTCACGTTTTTTTTCTTAAAAGTCTCCTATTAATCATGCAAATATTGTCTAATAACTTGTTAACAAGCTGCTGTCCTCTGAAAAAGGACAGCAATATGTGGGCTGGGCAATTATTGATTTCACATGTTGTATGGTTTAACTAAATTTATGTAAACTTTTAAGAAATTGCACCTGGAAATTCTGTTTATACTTTAAAGTCATGTTATTTAAGACGTAACAACGTACTTAGATTTGGAAGTTTGTGATGTAATTATATGTTTATTTAGAACATAATGATGTCGTAACATTTAATACCTATATAAAATGTGATATGTATATTGCATAATTTAACAAACTTGAAATCGAACATCAGCAACTTTATTTTCTTTCAAATGATATTACAAGCAATATGATATATCAAGGAAAATTAAGAACCTGTTGAAATGCAATGAAAAGAAATGGAATAAAAAAAATTGTGAATATATTTGCTGCAATTTTAATATTTGCTTCGTTTGCAGAGCAACTCCCAATCTCTATCTGCAAACATCAAATATTTTTAATAGATATTTACGATAACCAATATCTTTTGTAGAAGTAATTGAGCAGAAATTTCATCTTAATTTGCCAAACAAAAATGTGATATACCCAATTATACCGGTACATCTTGAAATAATTTTTAGGAAGAAAAAGGGAGCTCAAGACTTTTATAGTATACTTATCAGAAATAATACAGTAATAACTGCGCAAACAAAATGGGAGACTATTTTCAACTATAATCAGGAAACTTGGGAGAAAATATATGCTATTCCTTTCAGGGCAACAAAAATACAAAATTGCAATGGTTGCAATTTAGAATTAATCATTATTTTTTAACAACCAATTCTTACTTATACAAAATTGGACTTGTAAATAACCCACACTGTGTTTTTTGTATCATAGAAAGGGAAACAATTACCCACATTTTATGGGAATGTAGAGAAGTACAAAAATTTCTGAGTAATTTTGAAAGTCTTTTAAGTGCCCTCACTATTCCTTTCTCACTAAATAAAGAATCAGTTATCTTTGGTTTTATCAACCAAACTGGTATATATACCAGAATTGATAATGAAATTACTCTGTTCATAAAACTATATATATACAAAACCAGATGTTTCATAAGTCACTTAATGTGACAGCTTTAGTCAGTTCGATACAAGACTAATATAAGGTTCAGAAATATATTGCTCTTGGTAAAGGGGAAAAATGTCTTAGAAAGTTTACTTCTGATTGGGGAAAATGGTTAAAATTAGTAGAACTTGACCTCACCTAACCCTGATTTTTATGACTATTTAGATTAAGTTAGTAGGTGTTATTCTCTTGCTTACTTCAACCCCTCCTATTTATATGTACAGAGGAAGTCAGATTTATGTTTTTTTGAATGATGCAGACTGAGTCAACTTATTACTATCTTTTGAACAAATGTACATTAATTAAACCAAAAAATTGACAAATGCTCACAGCAGTTATTCATTATATCTACTTTTATTTTTTCTTCAAATATGGCAGTCTAACACCACTCTCTTTCTCTCTCTCCACTCTTTCTCTCTCTCCACTCTTTCTCTCTCTCTCTCTCTCTCTCTCTCTCTTTTAGTGCTCTGTGTCCATTTGTTCTGTCTCTCTATGTCTCTATGTGTGACAGGGTGTGATAATTGTATTGTATTGTTGGTTGTTTAAAATCAGATGATGATATTTGTCTCTCTATGTGTGAAAGTGTGTGCTGATTATATTGTCTTGATGAGTGTTTAAAATCAGATGGTGATGAGGATGATGATGATAATTTCACTACTTGATAGGTCTAAATGTGTGGATGTGTGTTGATGCGATGTTTTGTATAATGTACATGTTTTGAAAAAAAAAAATTGAAAAATAAAAAAACATAAAAAAAAAATAAAAAATAAGAGGCCCTACAGGGCCTGCATATCATTCCTCCTGATATTATGGAAATAAAGCTTATTTCAAATATTAAATTGTTCTTTGAAGCTTATATACTGTAGTTCTGTTTTTGTTTGTTTTCATTAATTTGCTGTTCCAGATTTTTTAGAAGAATCAATATAAGCAGCTTAACAATTCATTGATCAATCCATATTACATTTTTATGGGGCCATTTTGCACTGTGTACAGTTAAAAACTATGGCTTCCATTTTGTTCAAGAACAAGAGGCCAAGAGGGCCTGTATCGCTCACCTGTTTCTTAAAAATAGGTCAAGGTCATTTTAATGAGGAAACTTTATAGCACTCTATCCAAGGTATCTAATGGCCAAATATCATGACCCTGGGCCTTATGAACTTGAGAAGAAGATTGTTAAAGTTTTAAACATATTTGACCCCTGTAACCTTGAAAATAGGTCAAGGTCATCTTAATTATTAAACTTTCTAGTACTCCATCCCAGGTACCTACTGGCCAAATATCATGACCCTCGGCTTTATGGCACTTGAGAAGAAGATTGTTAAAGTTTTACAACATATTTGACCCCTGTGACCTTGAAAGTAGGTCAAGGTCATTTTATTGAAGAAACTTTATAGCACTCCATTTCAGGTACCTACTGGCCAAATATCATGACCCTAGGCTTTATGGAACTTGAGGAGAAGATTGTAAAAGTTTTAAACATATGTGACCCCTGTGACCTTGGAAGTAGGTCAAGGTCATTTTAATGAGAAAATTTTATAGTACTCCATCCCAGGTACCTACTGGCCAAATATCATGACCCTGGGCTTTATGGAACTTGAGAAGAAGATTGTTCAAGTTTTTAACATATTTGACCCCTGCAACCTTGAAAGTAGGTCAAAGTTATTTTAATGAGGAAATTTTATAGCACTTCATCCCAGTTATCTACTGGCCAAATATCATGACCCTAGGTCCCTCAGTTCTCTAGGAGAAGTCTTTCAAAAGGAAAAAGTTGACAGACGGACGATGGATGACTGACGACAGACGACGGACGACGGACACCGCAGTATGGCATAAGCACACATGGCCCTTCGGTGAGCTAAAAACTATGAGTTCCAATAAAATGTTTCCTTGATACATGGTACATGACTCAGAACTTGCATTTGGTCATCAAAAATACTTGTATCTATGTGTTAATTAGCATATTTGATTTTATCTTCCAGAATGCTGCATACTACAGAAATTCAACATCACAACTATCTTGGGCGAGTCAGAAGGTAAAGGCCAGACAATGAATTTAACCTTTGACCTAAATGTGACCTGACCTTACATGTTCAGACCCAAAAATAGTATGAAGTTCACTGCATCATATCCTACACATTTTCCTAAAATTTCACTGATCTATCTTCAAAGAGTCAGAAGTTTTGGCTGGGACTTTAGTGGAGGAATGGAAGGGCATGCATCATGTGTCTGCACAATATCTCAAACAATTTTCAACAGATTGAGTTCAAACATCATAGGAAGTTTAATTACCATGAGAGCTCAGACAAGTAAGATAACCACTAATACCCAACAGTAGTTTACTGAGTTATGGCCCTTTAATCAATTGCTTAAAAAGTGTCTGCAAGATATTTAAAGTATTTTTCAACAGATTTGCTTTTTACTTCAAACCACTATTATCCAACTATAGTTTACTAAGTTACGCCTATTTATTCTATTGCTAAAACAGTATTTGGGCAATATCTAAAGTATTTTCAATGGATTAACTTCATACTTCTTAGGATGGTTAATTACCATGGAGGATCAAGACGTTTTAAATAACTACCATTATCTGACTGTACTTGACAGAGTTATGCCTCTTTATTTTATTAATAAAACAGTATATGTTTATTATCTCAAGTAATTTTAAACAGATTAACTTTAAGCTTTAAAGGAAGGTTTTTTACCATGAGGGCTTGGACTTGATATATAACCACCATTTTCTGATTGTAGTTTTCTGAGTTTTGCCCCCTGAATCAGTGGTGTGAGTGTAGTCACAATTATCACACCACATTTAATGGACTTATTTCCTTAGGATTCATTAATGAGCTGATATGCATTCCAAGCTGTTTTATTGCACTTATTGATCTACCAGGTATATTTAATTATTTCTTCTTTAACTCAATTACTCAAATATTTCATACAATTCAATGATACAAACAACTGCTCATTCAATATGACTGACGGTGTATTATGTACTTCTTGTTTTTATATGAAACAGATATATGGATTTCAATAACATATTTCATAACCTTATTGTGACAATGCTAATTTTGCATGATTGTACGTTTTTTAGCATTTATAACAGACTTTGTAATCCTACTGCATTAATTTATAAATTACTATATGTTCAATTAATCTGTATATGTATGCATACATGCATTCACAAAATCAACTTTTTTAAACATTAATATATGACTTTTTTAGGATTATAAGTTTACTAGCGCTACATGCCTCATAGATATTACTTTACTTTTCACTTCAATATACTTTTAATGATAGAAGGACCTAAGGACCCTCCAGTCAAATTAAGCTTTTTTTTTACTCTATCCATAGCCCCATTGACCCAAAGATGCTTCAGACCAATTTAGATCAAAATCACTCTACCAATACATAAAGTGTTATATTTTTTTTTTTACAATTCGTACGGATTAGTACCCTGACAGAGCAATACATTTAGTACATGCACCCAAAGATAACTGATCGGGTCATGCACATCTGTGTCTAGTATAGTTATCTGGACCTGATGCTTTTTTTTGTATTCAACAAAAGCTTTTCAAAATATAAAACAAGAGGCCTAGAGGGCCTGTATCGCTAACCTGGATATTGTAGCAGTTATGGTAAAATATTCTCCAAATGAGATCCAAGTGAATAGGCCAGACCCCAATGCCAATCCTTATAACAATCTGTATTAGTTTTTTCATGCACAGCAATTTTATGTTTGGTTTTTGGGTGGGGATCTCAACTGTTTCCTAGCTGTGAATCAGAAACTAGGTCCCTAAGGTTTTTGCCAGACCCAGGATCTATTCTAATATTATGACTGCATTTGTCTCTTCATACCCAGCATTGGTATATAAAGTTTTGGGATGGGAATCTGTTAAAAAGCCAGATCCAGGGATTATAAGTCTGCATGGGTGGGGCAGACCCTGGGGTCAATTCTAATATCATGACTGCATTTGTCTCTTTATGCCTAACAATTGTATATATAGTTTTGGGTGGAGATCTTAACCGTTTTAAAGTTATGACCCAGGGGTTACAAAAGTCTCCAAGGGTGGGTCAGAGCCCAATGCCATCCTCGAAATGTATGTGCATTCATCTCTTTATACTAAGCAATTGTATACATATGGTTATAGGGTGGGGATCTCGACTGTTTTCAATCTGTGAATCAGAAACTAGGTCCCTAGGGGTTTGGTACTGAGAGTCTAATCTAATATCATAACTGTATTCATCTCTTTATGTCCAGTATTTGTATATATAATTTTTGGATGGGGATCTCAATTCTTTTAAAGTTATAACCCAGGGACTATGTCTCCAAGGGTGGGGCCAGACACGCCATACAATTAGTTTCCTTCATCCAGGAATGCTCCACACAAAATATAGACCAAATCTTTTCATTCCAACAGAAGAAGAAGAATTTGCTATATTTTCCCTATTTGACCCTGCCCCTCAGGCACCTGAGTGGCTAGACCCACCGTTTATGCAAAATTGGCTCCCCTTCACCCAAGAATGCTTCAGACCAAATATGGAACAAATCCTTTCATTCACACAGAAGAAGGATTTTAAACAATTGCTATGTGTCCCCTATTGGGCCCCGCCACTCAGGCCCTAGGGGGGCACGATCCACAGTTTATACAAAATTGGTTCCCTTTCACCCAAGATCGCTTCAGACCAAATATGGAACAAATCCTTTCATTCCTACAAAAGAAGAAGGATTTTAAAGAATTTGCTATATTTCCCTTATTGGGCCCCTGCCCCTCAGGCCCCTGGGTGGCCAGACCCACCATTTCTACTAAATTGGTTCCCCTTCACCCAAGAATGATTTAGACCAAATACGGAACAAATCTTTTCATTCCTACAAAGGTAGAAGGATTTTAAAGAATTTGCTAATTGTTTCCCCTATTGGGCCCTGCCCCTCAGGCCCCTCGGGTACCAGACCCACCGTTTACACAAAATTGATGCTTCAGACCAAATTGGGACAGAATTCCTTCTTTCCTCGAGAACAAGAAGGACTTTAAAAGAACTTGCTTTATTTCCTCTATTGGGCCCTGCCAAAAAGCCCCCAGGGGGGAGGGGCCAAACCCACCAGTTATAAACAATCTGTTCCCCTTTCCCCAAGGATGCCTGTGACCAAATTTGGTCAAAATCGGATCAGTTGTTCATGACAAGTAGCCATTTATTTGAAAAGTTGAGACACTGGATAACCGACAGACGCTGCACCTTGGCATATAAGCTCACCTTTGGTCCTTCGGACCAGATGAGCTTAAAAATAAGAGGCCCATGGGCCTTATAGGTCACCTGAGGTTTTATATGTGTACTGATAGATGAATCATGATGTTTTGTTTTCAAACTAAGATTTAACACATATAACCCCTTTGACCTTAAAATTAGAGAAAGGTTTGTTCGTTTGATAAAAATTTGTAGCCATTCGTCCCAGCATGTTAATTGAGTAACATTATGACCTTAGGCCTCTTGGTTATTGAGAAAACAAGGATATACACATGTAGTCATCAAGATCCCCCGCCCATGCAAATATTATGCAATATAATCTAATCATCCCATCAAAAGAAATTCTGCGGAAAGCAATCAGCCAATCAGATCACAGCAACCTCATTAAAAACTAAAGCACAGGGTTCAGGTAATAAATCTACCAAGCAAGTCTGGTCGAAATCCAGTCATTCCATGAGAAGATATCATGTGGACAGCAATCAGCCAATCAGGTTGTAGTAGCCTCATTAATTATGGATGGAATTAGCCAATAATCAAATTTGAGTGAGGGGTTTATGTAATTAGTCTACCAAGCAAGTCCCATGAAAATGTGATCGTTCCTTCAAAAGATATTGTGCGGAAAGCAATCAGCCAATCAGGTCATAGCAGCCTCATTAAATCTGCACAGAATTAGTCGATAATCGAACTTGAGTG
>JAULCA010451422.1:0-21953 GCA_032360845.1 Crassadoma gigantea | reverse complement strand
CCCCCCCCCCCCCCCCCCCCCCCCCCCCCCCCCCCCCCCCCCCCCCCCCCCCCCCCCCCCCCCGCACATAGGACATTGGGGTTCATATTGAAAGATGAAAGTAAGACACACAAAAGTAAGTCACTGCAACTAAAATATTCTTTATGCCATACCTCCTAAGCTCTTAATTGCAATATATACATTTAGAAGCTAGCCATTGCAAAAAAACAGCATGCATTTCCCCGAAAAGTATCAAATACACAGGTTTATTTGGTCACTTACGACGAATTCGATTGAACAGAATCGAAACATGAACAATAACTTTCTGTCATTGAAATATATCTCTAATTTAAAGAGATCTAAAAAGATTAAACAGAATGTTTACAATGCCCAACTGTTCATTATTCCTGTTACATTTTATCAATTGCCATTTCTTCTATGGTACGACTTTTCTAAAATGCATTACAATATTAAAACTGAAATAGTCGCAACTTTTCCTAGAAGTAAATATATGATAAACTACCAGATGCGTTCACATGGTTTACTGGTGAGCGACGCGCCAACTCAACTTCTGTATGATTTCTTGAAACCATTGGAACTCCATCTGTATGTACAATGTACCACAACTTCATATAAACGTTCCGACTTCTCGACATTCTGTACCACAAGGTCTGTTGTTTAACCCTCACTTCTTAAAGACTTGGTAAATCAGAATGTTCTGACTAAAATAACACCTTTTTTAACATTTAACACCAAGTTAGATGAACGATGAACTGTTTGAGCTACAGTTCTTTAAAAAAAACTATTATAATAGAGCCTGATATTCAACCTTGTTTGTTAAAGACCACCATTGAACATTCACCGCATCGACGTATGTCTAGTTAAATATATCTACTACATCGATATATCACTGGTATAACGTATTCACTGTACGACGAGATAACACAGGTAAAAATAAATTCATTCAATCGAAATACCACTGTAAACAACTATCACTCTACAACAAGGTACCACTGGTAAAAATACATTCATTATATCGATATATCATTAGTAAAACCTTTTCACTGTTCAACGAGATAACACTGGTAAAGCTAAATTCACTGCATCGATATATCACTGGTAAAACGGTTTCTACCTATTACGATGTAACACTGGATAAAATAAATTCACTACATCGAGATATCACTGATAAAATGTTTTCACTGTTCAACGAGATAACACTGGTAAAGCTGAATTCACTGCATCGATATATTACTAGTAAAGCGGTTTCTCTCTATTACAAGATAACACTTGTCAAACATTCAATACATCGAGATATCACTGGTGAAACATTCATTACATCGATATATCCCTTGTAGAACGTATTCATTAAACTGATATAATGCGGATATAAAGGATATTAATAAGGGCATAAATTGTTTGGTTACACTAGAGACCCAAACCCTCTCAATATTTATATAACATTGCCAACCAGCCTGGCAAGTGATGACCCTCGTCATCAGGAGTTAGCCATATTACATGTAAGCATTCCTGTTTTACCCTGCATATCATAAGAAAGGCGTTCTACGCGGTGTCCCACTGCAATGGCGTATGATATTTTGGGGGAACAAGCAGAATTAAACGGTTTTTGTGTGCTGTGGGGAGGGGCCATTGAAGAAACTAATCCTCGTCTGTTATTCTTCATCTTACGAAGCCGTATTTGCAGCATACACTCATGGCCTAGCGGGACATAAGAAAAAACAAACATTGTTATTGCTTAATCATCATAATCAATCGATCAATGTGTAGTTGGATTCCTTCAGAACTGGGGCACTGTCTAGGACAAAAGAAAGTGTTGTTTGTAATCAAAATAAATCGAAATGTTGTTTATTTATAATTTTATCTTTACCAGCGAATTATGTAGTACTTGAAAGATTTATGTCTTCTGGGAAATGGGCGTGACAACTTCAGTGTAAATACATGCATATGAATGATGCATGGAAATCAACCACACTCTAACGGACATTTACACTTACAAATATACAAATACATATAAACAGAGGCCGTGGACATGGACACGACAAGCATGCTGCTTGCTTACTTCTCATGAGTGTAGATAGCAGTGATATAGTACAAATTGATGCACCGCTTAAATGACTATTGACCTTTTTAATATCAGAAATATAAACATAATGCATTTGTCAATATTCCTGGAACTTTCTAAATTCATTCCAAAAATGTAATAAATGCCTAAATATCTGACACTATAACTAAAGTTCCCATAACAGTTGTTTCGTGTCGCTGAATCTAAGAATATAAATACACATTGTCTGAGGTATCTTTTTTGGATTATGTTTTGTTTAAAAATATTAAGTAGCATCATGAAAGCAATCTACTACGAATGTATGACATGGTATCCAATAAGCAAATAACGCAAGTATTGTGAAGGTAAATCCATTTGTAAACAATGGTAATTTAAATGTTTGTTTGCTATTGTATTTACAACATGAAATAAATCACAAAATTGGGAGTCTATACATAGAAACCATTGACTTGAAAGACAAGGTCTATACCAGTTAATGTAAATCTTGCTGATGAAAGGAAATTTAGTCTCAAGACGCCGGTACTATCGTGTTTTCTATTTATCAAACATACGATTTATGTGATCAATTGAACTTAATTGTGCACGTTTACGTATGTAAACTACATTTACCCCTGTTGGCTCCGTTTACAGTGGACTGAGGTCTAGATAAGAGGAACAAGAGGATCGTGGCAGATTTGTATCTTATTTTATTTCCTTAAGCGTTCACTGATTATAAAGTCAACCCTCTTGTAATTGTCGAAGAAGACGATAATCCGATACTAAAATGCCTATGGACGTGTATGTTTGAGTATCTTTGTAGGTAAAGCTCTCGAACTCTGGTGACATTAAATTTACAATACACAAAAGTTGTGCGATACTGTACACAAGCAGACGACACATTTAGTATGACTTCAATACGAGGCGACACCAACAAGCCCTTGATTAGGGTGTATGTTGATAATAGTTAGGCCCTCATCCTATTCCGGACCTAGATGATGCTGCGCGTGCTGCGTGATACATAAACAGGACAAATTCACACACACAGAGGAGTTGTGACAATGGAAGAACCAGACGATTCAATACTAAAGATGGCTGATTCTGAAGGTAAGTTGTCGTTGTGTTGATGACTTGGATCAATATCCCAGGTATTGCCCGTGTAGTTCTCAGATAAGAAGAACATAATGTTACACTAATGTTTTGAAATTTCAGCCACAATTCGCTATCACTATTGCTGGCGAATGGAGAATGTTCGCATTCTTAACATGTTACATCAGATTTGTATTGAGTCATCATTATCTCTACTGAGCGCATATAAACGACACACAGGTAGTGTGTTGACCCTCTATCACCTTTTTCAACATACAAATGACAAATGTTCCATTTATTATTATGCTTTTAATGTTAGGACAACAAAAAAATGTTATCATTTCAAAGCACATATTGTCTTTGCTAGCTAGAGTTGCGTCCCTTTGTTATGTTTGATTGTTTGATAGCTGCGGTGAAGCGATCGAATACTGCTGTGGAATCAATAACACTCTGTGACGACCTACATATAGCTCCATGTGCAGTTGTGCCCTTGGGGATAAGACTGAGATCAAACTCTAACAGAAATCATTGGAGAAATAATATATCAAACACTGTTCATTCCATGGGTTTCGCTTTTCAAACATTATTATCATCATTTTGATACAGTACATTGTCTAGCTCAGTCAACTTACACGATTTCAGCGTAAACATAACTTAACACATCATCTCTGGACAGGTCCATGTTCCATATACCCAAATCAAATTGTCTGCAATTCCTTTCCTCGTACGTTTGTTCTGAAACATTAATGTGTACATACATTTGGATGTTATTTATTGATTCCTTCCATTTAGTAACATATTTTATCAGCATCCAACAAGAATTGATCGAATTTGTCTTTGGTAAATGGTATGCACTCGTGCCTAGCGACTATTTTTCAATGCTAAGATGAGGTTGGAGACTTAATCTGAATTAAGCTACTATATATAAGCACTGTGTGCTTTAGCACCAACGTAGATGCATGCAGAGTTTAGCAGCATAAAGGACACCTCTGCCGTCACATTGAGAATTGTTTGCAGCTTGGTAAACTCAAAAATGGCAAAGTTGACATCAAAGAGGTATAATATAGATCTGAAAACAAATATTTGGAAGGATGGTTTCTGAAATAGCTCATATGGCTAGCATGTAAGAACGCGGTATACATCACCAAGTGCTTGGAATTGAAGACATTTTGTTTTCGGTGGATCTTCTGCTTGTTGAAATATAAACAAAACCCCAAAGATTCGAAACATGCTAAAGGTATGTTGCAAAAGGAAGGTAATTGCAACACAAGAAATCTACCAGAATAACTTACAGGATATGAGACTTTGGTCTATTACTTTGAATCCACGAAGCGCATTAACAATAAGCGATGGTTTTCGAGAAATTAAGCAGTGATTACAAGACGTGTAAAAGGTGCAAAGAAAGTTTTTTATGCCATTTTAAACTATTCTACTGTAGGCTTGAGAAACTTTTACTGTCAAGTTTTACAGAGACAAGATAATGAGGCCTTCCAAGAGATTAAGGGTTGAATGGTATCAAGCTTATTCACGACAATACTTCATCCCAAAAAGCATTATTGTACAATCGTTTTCGAAGTACATGTTGTAAGGGAAGGTAGCTTAGATCCACCCACCCTATTTACCAGATCCAAGTGCCTGTAATTTCTTCCTTTATCTTTTACTAAATGATCTGTGGAAAACGGAATGCCTCTAGGAGTGCTCTCGGTTGTGCAATCTTCTATCATCTTGCCAGTATACCAAGGTGAGACTACCGCACATTGATAGCGCGACTGCTAAATTGTGTTCCTGACAAGGGGGATACTTCGATGGATTGTAAGAGAAAGGTCCAACTATATACAACACACTTTTAATTCCTAAAACTAGTGACACAATTTCTTGAATGACTCTTGTATGCAACATCAATGTGTTCACTCAATGTGTTCACGCTATTTTAATTTTGACGTTAAATAAAGACTTCTTACCGGTGTCTAATTTTGTAACTGAATTACCTTGGAGGTTTAAGTATGGTGGTTTATTAAGCATTTCGTTGTTCCGTCTTTTTGCACCGAAAGCACGTTACAAAGAGAATTGAAAATTACATAATCTCGTGGCGAAAAAAAAACGAAAAAATACGAAATGACACAAATAAGACAGCGTACATAAGTCCAAAAGTTTGAGACTTTTTGAATAAATTTCCCGTGTAAAGACGGTCGGGATTTAATTTTGTTCTATTATTGAGTTCAGTACGATGCTTCCTGCCTTGGAGCACAGAGGACATAATATGCGATCCGGGCTACAAAAACAAGTTTATTTTAAATAACTACATTAAGTACTAAAGCCGGTTTAACTATGAAAGCGGATCACATACTTGTTTTCATATCATGATTACACAACGTTTCTAAATTTATAAAATTTATCACATTCTTTGTTAAATATCTATTGTTTGTTCAAACGGAAACATATGCTGAGTACGATAAGTCCCTAGGTCACACACTGTTGACATAGATACAGGCCAGCGGAGGCTGCTGACTACCCCAACAACGATAGCACTAAGTTCTACAGGAAAACTTCCTTCACGTAATAATATAAAGCGTCGAAACACTTCGCACGGGAAGTTCACTTCCGGTCACCAGTAGTTACATTTGACACGCCCATGGCAGATGCACAAGGAAGAGGCTCTCCGGTCGAGATGGTGTGTCCCATGTCTTAAGTCTGTTGGTTTGTTATTCTGGATGCACGTGCTCGAGGTCACATTTACCTATTTAAAGACAAACTGTTTTAATGGTAAACTGAAAACAAGAGGTCGCTGCATTTATTCAAAACATTGACTTATAGAGTTCATGTTAAAATGTTGGATTCAACAGCACAGTTTAACTAAAACTATACAATGTTAACAGAAAGACTCAAAAGTTACGCTTTTTCCCCTTTCTTAAATAAATGGTTTAAATCCTAAAGGGAAACTAGCACTTAAGTAGAAAATGCATAACACTATTACAGGAATGCGAACATAAACTGCAACGTTACACGTAGCTCGGTAACGATGTTTCTGAACTGCAGTTTATCATTCTGTCTGTGTTAAATTATTGCTATACATACTTTGTATGGACATAAAGATCGAACTTAACGCAAAGTGTCAGGGAGCATATTGACAATCATGACAACCTAAGCCTTTAGACCCTCCCAATTCCTGACGAGTACTGATAAGCTGTATTGTCATTCTTTAGAGCTGCTTACCCCTAGTTACGTGTATCATTCTTTCAAAAAGTTACTTCTCCTTCGTCTTCTGTCCATTAATTTGATAATTGACGGTAAGTAGTGTATTGAATTGCTTTTGTTCACAATTCTATGTGATAGCTTTGTAGAACAATGTATGACATCACAGGTAAGATAAAATTATTACTTCGGCAGAGTTGTTTCCCCGTTACATCATTTATTTATTCTATCAGGACCTAGGATTTAATTTGGCCGGTTGTTTTATTTGAGCCGACATTGTAGTTACCCTTGAAAGACAACGTGGGATCAGATAATGCTGTTTGGTTTGTCTTCAGGAAATATCTATTGCAAATCGCGAGGAATGCTGATTCTAAAATATATTACTATATGCTGTTGCTTGTAGCTACCGGGTGATTCACTTTGTAATCAATGAATTTTTCATTGGAAACCATCGTAATCAAGATTTGATACAAACTATTTCCTCACGTGTAGTCTCAGATCAATACCCGTCTTAAAATACATCGGATTAATTAGCCATCGGCTGTGAACAAATGAGGATCAGCAGGACTTGTAAGAGCAGACACGTATATTCTGAAGGTAGTACTTAAAAACTTTCAGGACAGACATTCACTCGTGGCCTGTAAATAAAGCCTCCAGCGACGTGTTTGTCGTATGTAATACATATTGTTCATGTTTTAAAGAGACTTTGTCCGCAATGATATAAAAAGGATAATATTTTTCTTCAAAAAAATTGATAAAAGAATATCTTATCGAGTATCCTTAAGGAAGGAGTTTACAGGCATAACTTTTCCATCCATTAATCGTTGCTAGGCGACGACTGTACAGAAAAAACAATGGACAGATAAATAAATAAACATTTTTGGGGAAAACATCCCTTTAATACGATTGTACAGTCATCACACAAACCATTACATAACAGCCAGCCATATAGAGTTTTACGCAGTCCTTACTCCCACAAAATCAATTTAGTATTTGTCGGAATGTTATGAAGCATTTCGTGTCCACAAAGTGAAACGAAGGGAAACCAGTGGGTTTTACTGCTGATTTCATCTACATTGACAATTGGAAAAGTACAAACACAATAGATTGAAATGGATTTTTTTTTTTTTTTTGTGGTTTTTTTTTTCAATTTTAGAGAAACAAAATATTTCGATATACAACTAATATTGACAAGAATGTTTAAGTTTAAACAAGAGAAAATATACAAGTTCATTGATAATAAAACGTTGATAAAGTATGCATGTGATATTCTACCGATTAAAGATCACGATTTACGATGTTGTGTTTGATGCACAAATATTGATGACATAATTGTCTCCCACTTACTGATTGTTTGTGAAAATTGTCTCCCGTTTTCACGTCTTTTTATATGCTACTTGAGGTCTCCCTTTTATCAGCAGGCAAGTAGTTTTTGGCATACATGAATATTTGTCTTCCATTCTCAGATCGTTTTTTACAGACATAATTATAACAAAAGACTTGAGTTCGTTAAAGATAACACACAGATGTATCCTTTAGAAATAACTTTCAAACTCCATATATAGAGAGTAGTTGCCTATCGTTCATGAAGGTAGTAATAACAGCCTAAGTGTTGTTGTTATACTTATGATAAAATGATAATAAGATATCACTTGGTGTGGGCTGGTCATGAGCAAACATATTCAAAACATATTTTACCTTGTAGAAATCGTGATGACGGCAGCCAAGCGGGATGGGAAGGCCATTATGAGGCTAGAGAGGACCTTTAGTAGTGAGATAGACCAAAGCAAAGTGCATCACGTCGCGGGGGGTCCATACAAAGGCATCCTCATCAACAAGACGTCGGCAGGTACATGTAGGGTCAAGGTCCTGGGTTAGGTGTTCGAAATCCTAGGGCTATGGTCTGACGGTCATTGGGAAATCTTGTGTAACAATTTCTCTACACACTTATTCTGTAGACGATAGTGAATAATTTGCGAAGCATCATAACAATAAATCATTTATTATGAAAACGTTTGAAAGATTGTGCCAGATATTTAAACGTGAACATTTGGAAATAACAACACGTTTTCTTGGTATGTCCTTGCTATCAGGTCTAGTAGACAATGGGCCAGCTGAGGGCAGACTCGAGTTCTTGGCCTATCTCGTCAATGAGGGCAAACACAACCAGTCTCTACAGGTTTGTACGTTCGTGTGTATAAGACATAGTACAGTTTCAGAGTACCTTCAAATGGAATGTACCATACCTGCTAAACTCTTAATCCAAGCGAAAAAAGTGAAACAAGCTCTCTAAACTAATAGGTAATGTTCTTTTTACAATTTTAAAATGTTGATAATGCAGGTGATTAAAGTGACGTGACAGTTATAATTTAACACTGGTATGACAGGGCATTAGAATACATGCCCACGGCTGTTGGGATCATATACCTTACATATAGAGAAACAACATATATTCTTTCTTTAATAATTTAAAGGTAACAGCGTCCATCATGTGACGTTTTCCCGACTATTTATAATTGTTATCTCTAGGATCATTGGACGCTAAGTTTCTGGTTCCGCGGCACGGAAGACGGGCTGGTGAAGAAAAACACGTACACAGACTACTTCCGGGAACTCATGGACCCTGCTGATTTCCCGAAAGGTAAGAACTGGTGGCTTCAAATGACTCTAGTTATGCTATGCTTTACAAAAATAAAACGTAGCCTCCATATTCAGCACTGGATGTTTTTCCCCTTTTCTCTCTGTTCTTCTTCAGCGGTGTCTCCATGGACAACCGTCTTCATATGACCTGGGCTGTTTTAGTACATTACATTTGAGCGAAAAAGACCCAATTTTTAATTAGAATAAAAATGGTACCACAATGATTTGTAGGTTTTTAGATAGATCATGGTTTTATGCATATATCCGCGATACAAATGCGTCCTACAATTACAAGTTGGCATGTGTCACGCATTGTAGAACATTCTAGTTCATGTATAATCATTACTTCAGTAGGCGACTTTGTGTTTCATTGGCTAACACCAAGTCAGCATCATTAAGACACGTATGGTGTTTCAAACTACATACGATTCATAAGTTTCTGGTTCAGTCTAAAAAAGATTAATAACATACTATAACAAATTACAGAAAATCACGCTATACTCGATCACAAAAAAATGCACTTTATTTGAAGGTCTCAGTAGCAAGAATTGAATTTGCAATTTAGAGTCTGCTTTCTCAATATTTATATTGGTTTATTAATGAAATCCTCACTCACGGATAATTAAAATTTAGCGAATGGGTCCCTTGTGAACTCACGCAATTTTTTTTTTTTTTTTTGCAAATATAATATGGTCAACAATATCAATGATTGTTTAAGTGCTTGAATGGTGTTTTAGACCATAAAAGTTTCAATATGATCATTAAAATGTTTCAGACTATAACAGGTATCTCGCACGGTAAGACCTAATTGGAGTTACAGTTTTTGAAATGTTTCATTGAAATCATTATGATATTTAAGACTTTAATTGGTATCTCACATTGTAAGACCAGTGCTATTTGGAGTTTAAGTCTTAGAAATGTTTTATTGAGATAATTTTGATGTTAAAGACTATAATAGGTATATCCACGGACTCAGATAGCTAATATAATTATGTTGTATCTCGCATTGTAAGACCTGATTTAAGTTTCAGTATTTGAATGTTCCATTAAGATCTTAACGATATTTTCAGACTACGTAGGTTTTATTAAGAAAGCCCTTGTGCTACTAAGAGGGTACTCTGTAATAAAGAGGGTGGAGCTACAAGTTCAACAGACACAGGACCATTCCCCCGAGGATGTCATCCCTCCCATACGTAAGTAATCCTTGTTTACTGAACCTGTAAGAGGAATGTACAAACAACTCAAAATATCTTCTTTTAAAAGAATGCAATTATAACTCGAATTATATCTAGAAATATCGCGAATGCTGGTTGGTTTTCCTGTTGATCTAACTGGAATTATCTAACCTTCACATCGTTTAAAGACACGACATGAGAGGTTTTTACAGTCTGAAATTTACTTCTGAGAGTTAGAGAAACAGGATAATTAGCCATCACAGTTGGGTACGTATTTTCCCATAGCGTTCATATATATCTAGAAAACTAGGTTTCTTTTAGAAATACATTAATTCTTTTTTTTTTCGATTGGAGAAAAAATATTGTCATTAATCGAAGCTGCACAAGTGAAGAGGACGGTCAAAGCATTGTTATACGGCGTTGTAATTAACCGATTGACCAACGAAATAACTTAAATGGTAATACTCATAAGTCAGGAACAAACTCCTAGCAGATTTATCCATTACCTCGAGAGTGAGGAAAACGATAAGGATAGTTGGAGAAATATTCTTGTATATTTTATTGGTTTGCAAATCGATGATATCTTCAATAAGATAATATTAATATCAAAGTTTTGCTTTCTACAAAAAACAATGTATACTTCTACGTATCCAACGTGTCGACAAGTTTATTATGCACATTGTTCGTGTAGAAAGTAAATCTTTGATATTCTAAATTGATGAGTTTAGGTGATTTGATAAACAAATTATAAAGTATTGTCTTATCTGATCTCTCAAAATGTGTTGTGTATATTCATTTATTACCGGGAATAAATGAATACACACAAAACACTGTTTTAAGGTTTTAATGTTACAAATATTTTGTTTAGTGAAAGGAAATGCAAACAACTTGTATGTAAACTGTTTCATTTGTTTCACAGGCAGTTTCACTACTGTGTTAACACCAGCAGCCAACGCCTTCAGTTTTGTACCGGAAGTTTGTATCAACCAGAAGTCTTTCATAACCTTCAAGGTGAAGGCAGCTTGTGACGTACGCGTCGTATTGTCCTCAATTTATGGTGACGTAAACAACAAAGCTCATGAAATCGTGATCGGTGCTGAAGGCAACACTAAATCTTACATCCGGGAGAGTGCGAATGGCCCCATCCGGGCAGAAAGTTTGACAATGAATATCGTCAGTGAAGATCACTTCCGCTACTTTTGGATCAATTGGGCACATCAGCATTTGGAGGTCGGACGAGGCGCTCAATACGGACATGGAAGATTCCTTCGTTGGCACGTACTCCCTAAACGACAGTTCAAGGTCAATTGCTTAGCTGTCGCCACCAGCAAGTCCTCTAAGGGCCATTGGGAGTTCGCTGAACTTCTAGGTATGAAGCCATGTCCGATGAAAATTTAGTTTGTAGTTTTTATGATGTCGAAATCATTTTCATTTATTTCTGAAAAGGAAAAAATAGAAAAGTAAACAAATATCCAAAATTGTAATTCTTAGTATGGTACAATCATATTGTAAAAAATCAGAGAGATTGTGTGCCATGCTGACCTTTTCAATTTAAGATGACAAAGTATGGGAAATAATTTAAACATTTCCTTTACAGCTGATTACAAAGAAGAAGGTATTTCATTTCAAGTTTTGCCTTGGCAGCATATTGCAATTTGCATGCTGTTCATATTGAAACATGATTTATTGGCTTACCTACAGTTATCATCTTTATTACTACTTTACCTACACAACAGTGTATACTGTTCACAGTAAAATATGAAACAAGATTTCTGCAACATGTCATTATCTGCAGGACTAAGGGAAAATATGAGACTTGTTTTTTCTGCACGATAGCAAGAGACGAGTTTTCTTCTTTTCCTCCTCTTTTGAACACCAAGGAGAGCAGCATTTATTTCTTTAGTTTTATATTTCCTTCTGATCTTCTTTTTTTCAAATCCATTGTATTTTATCTTTTGTCTATTGTTTTCTGCTCCGCGTGTCTCCCTAAACACATTGTCTTAATAGCTTGACGACCTGTTGGAGTAGCACGCTACCATCATTATAGCACTGCAATGAGTTAACACTTTTACTTACTTATTTATGAGTGGACAATACTAGTGAACACTCTAGCTATGTCGTCATGTATTTTAATGGCTTAAAACCGCATCATTTTCTTCAGCATGTCTCTCAATTTTCCTCACGATATGATGTTGATGATGTCTGTACCCAATGACAGACGGACGCTGTAGACGCTCCACATCACGCTGATCTGTAACACTCCACTGTTCACTGACCCATGAAACTCTAGTGCTTACTGATCCGTGACATCCATATATCACTGACCTGTGACACCCTGGTGCTTTGTCCTATGCTCGGTTGGACTTAAAGCCCCATCAATCAATCAATCAACCCTGGTGCTTTCAGACGTACGCAGAAAATACTGGCTGTGTATTAACATTTGAATAAGAGACGCATACAAAATCAATACTATGGTGTGGGTTATTGATAATACATGTCCTGTCATAATAACTGTTTTTAATATCGATATCGATTATGCTAAAAGTATGGTCAGTACATGCCTACTGAATTCGTTTGTATCTATAAATTAGCTTTACTTCCGGCTAATCTCCTTCAGACCCGGAAGTCGAGGCAGGAAGAATTGCCAAAAGAGCTCGGATCAGGGAACAGTACATGTGGCTGGCGAGGAAATACCGGATGTTGCATTTACTGGAGGAAGCTTTCCCGAATGTCGTCAAAATAGAAGATCTCGTCAGGTACATGAAGTCATGTGACACGTCTAAACTTATAACAATGTTCATGAAGGTGTTTTAGTATGTCTCGTTCTCATATCACACGAAATATTTGTATACACATATTCCATACTTACATAGGTATTGCAGCAATTTTGTGGAATTTGGGCGAGTCATTGACATTTTATTCAAAATATTGAAATTCTGAAGAAGAAAAAAAAACAAAAAACAAAACAAAACACCAAAAAACAATCACGAGTCTCTCAGGAACAAGCATGAGTCCTTGACCCACAAATCTGTGTACCAAAAAAACACTTTACCATGTAGAGAATTCAAAGTCAATGCAATTACGGTATTATCAACATAAAATGGTATTTAACGAATTTCTTGCTGTTTTGTAGCAAGTGCAAAATACATGTATCAGATCTTCTGGTCATCGCACTGGTGCTGGCGGAACTCCAGGAACGTGGTTTAATAAAGGAGGTGGTTGACGGACACTGGATGCGGAAACATGGTGGAGGTCCCGCACACACAGAGGACGGTGAGTTACGGGGACTACACAAGTCAAGGATATACTATGTATGTTCAATATGAGGAATAACGCAGTCTTACCTTATGCATGTATAATTTTTGTAAGCGTCATTGGTAGAAATCAACAGTCGGCCATGTTTGATTTACAGAAGTGAAACTGGTGAAGGTGATGCCGGTTCTCAGTTCGAGTGAGCAGCCGACCATTGCCATAGTTACCACACTGTTCTGTGAAAAACTTGCAGTGGATGCCATGATTGAGGACAAGACCACATTCGTCAAGTGTAAAACAGAAGGTAGGCCTCACAAATTTTGGCTTTGGCCACTTTAATGTCAATGATTTATTGATTGATTGAGTGGTTTTACATCGGTTTATACATAGCCGAAACGGCATCCTATCGGAATAAGGGTCCCATTAGGGCCGAGTTACATTTAACAAAACAAAAATTTACATAATTTAAAAATATATATTTAAATATATTTAGATGTTTTTACTCAATCTATTTTTCTATATTATTATATTTATCGATGTTTCAGGGTTTTGGTCAAAAAATGAAAAGAAAAAATATATATATATCAAATGGCTTAATTTTGAAAACATAGAACAGTAGTAACAAGCAGTAAGAACGATAACTCTTACAATCTGCCACTACAAATGCCAGATTTTCTCAAATCACTGCTGGTTAGTATTATCTAAATGAAGTAACTATATATTTGTTAAATTCAATCAAGTTATAAGCCCTTCAGTACCTACTGGTATTTCATTTTAGACACGCATCAATATTTGCTACAATTCGAATGTTTCTTTGTGTTGTACAGCAATGCATTGCAGAATCGGTGAGGCTATTTAGTCCTTGTAGAATAGTTAATAAAATAAGTCATTAATGAGATGTAGTTATCATAAAAGGCACGGATTCACTACTTAGTTTTGCATGCTCACATGTATGATAAATAGTTTAGCGGATACGAAGAGTATTTAAAAATTCGTATTTTGGAGGATTGAATCAGTAGTTCGGATTTTTGACAGATAGATTTTGTTAACATTATATTCATGACAGTAGTAAGGGAGCTAACTCTGAAGAGCCTAGAGTAATTCCCAAACTGACAAAATCTCATAATGATCCAATAGTTCGTGTTAACACGGTTTTTTTGTTTGTTCATACTTTCTTTTTTAAGGAAATATTTTTTAGGAGAAACATAATTAAACCTAGTTTGAATGAACGTCTTTCCTTAACTATGACATATTGAAGGTATAAATAGTGTCACCCTGTAAAGCCAAGGTGGTCATTGTTTCCTGTAGGGGAGTCACAAGTGTACACTACAGGGCGGATCGGGAAACACCGGGTCGTATCAACCAAGCTGCCCTGTACCCCCGGGGACATCCAGGCCTCCAACATAGCTGCCGGAAACTCCGTTACACGCCTCCTGGGTAATTATATAAACTTCTGTCTGTTACTAGTATAGAGGTTTAACAGCCCCAGTAGTACCACAGGCACTAGGCATGAAAAATTTGTATGCATGATCAGTCGCTCCGATATAGAATAACATATATTTTCTTTGTTCAATTTTCTTTTCTTTGGATTATACATATGTTGCTCTGTAAATGAAGTCTTTATCTGAATTCTTTTGGTAAATACTGTAAATAATAACATGTTTCGAGCTACACGTAGCCTTTCTGGTTATACATGTTTGATGTCTAGTCGGCAATACAAAAATACAAAGGTCCCGTCTCGTGATAGAAATACTTATACTAACGGAAATATTTCCATGATGTCTGACAAAATGTGAATTATCCCCCTTAACCCGTTAACAGTCTAGTTATCAACCTACGAGGCCAAGACTGACTTGTGTTTGGACAATGACCATAGGTTTGCTAAATGACAAATTCGGTATACAGGATTAAGTCGAATAGAGTGTGGGTTCCGGATATATGAAGAATTGTATTACTTATAGTATATGTTATCTACCATCCTAAAAGTTAAAAACAAAAAACAAAACAAACAAAAAAACAATTATACTGGGAACGGTTTATCGAGAGGGACACAAGTCATATTCCCGGACGTTGATGCAAGCGTATAAACGGAAAAAACCTGAACCGGTCCCTGAAACCGACAGGGAACAGAATAAAAAACACTCCTTTAATCCACGTCAGAAACTTGAATTCCGTCTTGAATATAACTCATTTCGATATTTAAAACGGTATAAAAATATAATTATGATATACGTCCAAATTTAAGCTCATCGAAATGTGAATAATTTAAGTAAAATTATAATTTATATAACAACAGCTCTTCCTATCCACCCGTAAACCTACCCCTGAATACATTGAGGGAAAAGAAAGTATGCAATTGTCTTCGAAAGAGGCAATATCAATTTTAATTGACAATGCATCATTTAAAACCGTTTGCTACACTTTATGCTTCATATTGTTTAATAAGACATGTATGTTTTAAATAGTTTAACGACTTATCATTAACTGATGTTTTCAGGAACCTTCAGCAAAGTAGAGCACGTGTTTCTGGTAGGAGTTGGAGGAGGAGTATTGCACCAACATGACCCTGATGACCCAATGACGACTGATGACCCCGTGACCTTAGGTGACGTAGTCGTATCCATGCCGTCAAATGGCACTAACGCCATGTATACAAAATGTTACACCAGAGAAAAGGTTGGTAAAGAGGGTCTCCTATACTCACCGAGAACTTGGCACAGCCATGATGACATTTTAAGACGACTCGTTAAGAAACTCAAAGAAAAAATTGTTCGTGGTGTGAATCCCCTGGAACATCTCATAACAAGTGCACTTGAACAGCTCAATGAAATCGACTCTAAATTCAAGAAACCATCCATTGCGTCCGGTGCTTCAGGAGTCCAAACTACTGAAGAGTTGTCGGAAAGGGGAGCAACTGTGGTGTGCGGGGCAATAGGAAGCATAAGCTGTTTGGATAATGATGAACGCTTGAGAATGTCGTTTGCGAAATCAAACGAAATCAAAGCCTTTGACAATGACTTCGAAGCAGTACTAGAATCACTGGAGGGCAACAGGAATGAAAGTTACTTGATGATCCGCGGAATCGCCGATTTCCAATATGGCGGCCGAAAGGAATGGCAGCCGTACGCCTCTCTGGTGGCGGCAGTCTACATGAAAACCATCATACTTGCCTTGAATGAATAGGATTCATTGCGTTGAGAAACTGCTATACTAATGGTGCTTTATATAAACATTATGGTGCTAAATTCTATTCGACGAATGACATATGACAATAATAATAATTTGGAGATAATTTATATTATTATGTTAATAAATCATGAAAATAATCACTATGAAACTACAGTCCACTGCTACCTAGAAGTTTAAACAAGGCAGACAAATCACCGATCTCAAAGGCATTGTACAAGATAAGCACACATACATACTGTACATTCTACCAAACAAGTACAACGTACGAAGACAATATATATGTTTCAAAAGATTAAAACCGAAACAGATGCAGCATACCTGTCTCAAAGTCTTGAACCAGAACTAGAACAAAAGGACCTAGCTCACAAGTCTTGTACCGGAAGAGGTACAATATACATATCTGACAACCTTTGAAATTGAACAGGTACAAAATACCTGTCTCCAAAGCCTTTTACCGGAACCAGTAATAGACACAAGTGTATATGCCTGACAAGTTTTGTTTTGGAACAGGTACAACAAAGTTTTCTATTAAGTTTTGCAGGTACAAAATACGTTTATTTGGCGCAAGATTTTGTACAAAGTGACCCTTGGTGATAATATATATCCCTGTGCCTTATTTAAGACTAGACTGGATAGTTAAAATACACAAACAATAAACATCCCCCTGCCTCATAGCTCCGTGTAGTGGCTCGATTGCTAAAGTGCATGCCTTGTTTTATCTGTATTGACTGTGTTTGTAGCTGTATATTAATTCATTTCTATTTTTATTCTGTTTGATGTAATACAATGATTCGGTACGTTAATATTCATCATGTCTGATTTTTTCTGATCACCGTTTATGCTGAGTATGTGTTATGTATAATCAGTAAAGTTCTGTGTGTATTTTCTATCGTTTTTGTTCCAGCTCTAAGAGCGATACTTGTCTAGGTAAACTGCCGATTGTTTATTACTTTTTTTTAGAAGCATTTATACTTCTGTATGTATACAAAGTCAATGACAACTGAATAAAAATATTTTTGTACTTACACGATTTGGGTGTGATTCACGTCCTAAGCAGAGTAAGGATATACAAAGACATAAGAATATAATCATGCTATGTCTGTCTCTAAGATACATAACAGTTAGAGGTGAAGGCTTAATATATTTCAGGGTGTATATAAGTAAACGTAAAATTCGCTTTGTCGTTGCGAAAAGACGCCAAGAAACAAAAAATAAAGAAAAGACGAGAACTTGCTTAAGTGAAATAACGAAAGTACACCAACGCTTAATAACAAAAAGACGAAAAAAACACCAAAGCGAAAACACGAAAAAAAACGTCAAACAATGTAAAATAATACCTATTCTAAGAAATAAAAATGGCGTCTTTCTTCCCTCCTTTTGGCGTTATTTCGCTATTTAGCTTTGCTGCTTTTTCGTCTTTTCGATTTTGACAGGTTTTCGCCTTTAGGTTTTGTCTCTTTGCTACTTTCCTATTTGGACTCTAAGAGGATACTTCCTGTATGGCTTAGCTATTAAAAGGGAAATTTAACTGCACAAATGTCACGTTGAGAAATTTCATCAACCAAAACATATGCAATAGTCAATCATTATATATACATAAGCATTTGAGTGTTTTGATTTTCTTTGTTATGTGATTTTATCTTTGTAAACAACATTGCTGTTTACGAGAGACAGAGATGATACGGGTCTTTATGCCATACATAACATTAGTACACAAGTATAATACAGGATGGAGGATATCGCGTTAACATCACTCACAGTTTGTGTCAATAAAATAATACGGAAGTGACGTCATGACGCGTTCCGATGCTATAATATTACAATTTCCTTTCGGAGGCCACAGAAAGATTACGGAAAAATTCGTTTCCTCAGATTGTTTATATTTCAATTGTCTAATAGCAGAAAATATTCGAAAATTAAAAGTCACATGGTCAATAAATTCGTGATATCATTGTATTTATGAACTTTCCTAAATATCGGCTCCAAAATCACATGTTTCGAGGTGCGCCTTATTCCATTAGTGACACTATAAGCACTTACCACCAAAGACAACTTAGGAATCAAGTTCCCGTCATGGAACTGACGGCACTTTATGTACGATCCACATTTATTCAGGTTCTAGCGGTCTCGCGTGACACCCGTGTCCGCTTAACTAAAGTAAACGCGAGTCAGGCAAGAGAACCAGCAATCTTGTAATTGTGACGGTGATGAAGATAAGTATACAGAAACATAAACGACGAGGGCAATGATCAGCGAATATCCTGTGTGTTTCAGCGAGGTTAGACAAAGACATCATGAATAAACGTCTCGTACTTACACATAAGTAGGGGTCGATTGTCCAGGATTGCCAGTAATTAAGAAGCATTGTCGGGTTGAGGCTGTTTCCATCGGCATAACCCGTAATCCCATCCAAAAACTGTGTACACTACGCATCTTTTGTAACAGCAAGTCTGATGGCGTGGTGCCCTCTGTCACAGCTACTCTGATGGTGTGGCGCCCTCTGTCACAGCTAGTCTGATGGTGTGGCGCCCTCTGTCACAGCTAGGCTGAGATGATGTGGCGCCCTCTGTCACAGCTAGTCTGATGGTGGTGTGGCGCCCTCTGTCACAGCAAGTCTAATGGTGTGGCGCCCTCTGTCACAGCTAGTCTAATTGTGTGGCGCCCTTTGTCACAGCTAGTCTTATGGTGTGGCGCCCTCTGTCACAGCTAGTCTAATTGTGTGGCGCCCTCTGTTACAGCTAGTCTAATGGTATGGTGCCCTCTGTCACAGCTTGTCTGATGGTATGGCGCCCTCTGCCACAGCTAGTCTAATGGTGTGGCGCCCTCTATCACAATGTTCCTGCAGGTAGAGCGTAAGAATCGTACCTGCTGCTCCTAACTGCATGATCGGAAGTGGCGACTTAATTTGGGATCTTATCTTTTCTCTTCTTTAGAAACAACTTTCTTCTTCCTAATGTCTTCCTTGGTAATGCCTCACTTTTGGTCTTAAACGGAGCGTTCGCCCCTGTGAGGAAGGTTTTGGGTTCTATCCTCTGGCTGAGACATACCAAAGTCTATAAAAATGGTAGTTTCTACTCTTGATTAGCACTTAGCAATTTAGGAGTGGGACGACTAGTTCGCCCGTTGTCAGTATAATGTGACCGGATGGGATGTCCTGCTGGGTGTCTTCGGCAGTATGTGTCAGTGAGGTAGCACTGTAATGTCGGCATCAGTTCCGCGCTATCACAAGGAGACAATGCACGAACATATCGTAGCCTTCCAAAACACACACGCATGCGCTACACGCACACAGAGGATGCCGTCCTTAAAATGACCTTAGATGATGATAGGACGTTAAACAAACTCTGTCACAACTAGTGTAATGGTTGTGTCTCCGTCTGTCACAGCTGGTATAATGGTGTGGATCCCTTTGTCAAAGCTGGTCTAATAGTTTGACGTCCTCTATCGCAGCTAGTTTGATGGTGTGGCTTACTCTATCACAGCTAGTTTGAGAGCGCAGAGCCCTCAAACACAACTGGCTAATTTTTATAGCGCCCTCCATCAAATCTGATCATATGTTTCAGCGCCCTTCCTTATCACAGCTGTTTAGATGTAATGTTTCGACATGTAAATATACCTACAAGTGTATCACACTAATCTTTAGCATAAACATCATCTTCTTTTAAAATTTGCTTTCTCGCCAATTTGTTTTCTTTGTTTGTCGGAAATTGTGAGAACTCAATTTTGGAAAAGGGTTCATTTAATCTTGAGGAAAAAAGGACTGAACAACTAAAATACGAAATACGATCGTTAATAAGGGGATGTAACCGGAAATATGTTTTGACCAACTGTGTATACGGCACAATTCAGATGTCGTAGCGCTCACAGTTTATGATATTGTAAGACTAATGTCAGGTGTGTGTATACGAATGTTCTTATAACAGATACATAATTTTAAATCAACGTTGATAAGTTATGGTTGAATAGTCCTTACAATTAGCAGGGTGTGATTTGATGTTGTACTTTAGGTACCATAATGGTACATGGCTGATCTGAGTATCATTCAACTTCCGGCAACTGTGACACCCCTGCAGCCTGGGGATCGAGAAAAGAGTACACCTGCTGTAAGAGGGAGATAATGTTGGAACCCTCTACAGAAATGAGGGTTTACTTTTGTGTGCCCTCTATTTAGGGACACAAAAGCGACCGAAATATATTGCCGCACCCATTTCAATATTTGGGACCTTTGTATTTTTCTTAATGCATTGCTTACCAATACCTCTCTTTTGTCGCCCATGTGAGGAAGGCAATGGGTTCTGCCCCCAAACCGGGACTTAACATAGTCTTTAAAATGTTAGTTGTCATTTTCTGCTAAACGTTTAGCATTTAGGGTAGTGGCAACAACTGGTTCACCCGTTATAATTATGAAATGACCAGGCAAAATACTGTGCTTGTTGCCATGGTATTTCAGTGAGATAGCACTATGAAGACGTCTTCAGATCCGCGTTATCATCAGGAGGCAAGTAACCAACATACCTTGTATCCGGCACACATACATGCATGCACGCTTACACAACACACACGGAGACACGACCTTAAATGCCAGCAGCTGTTAATTATACGTTAAAGAAAATAAAACCAAAGCAATCCGACAAATGTGGTGAGTTAGATAGAATTCCGTCTTCAGTTCTAAGGTAATGCAACGTAACTTTCGGCTAACAAATTACTTGGAAACTGTTATAGCATGAATGACTCCTCGACAGAGATCAAATAGTACGTACCGATCTATACTCATCGATCAATTAGTACCAATCAATAAGATAAGTATCGATCAATCAGTATCGATGGATCGGTACCAATCAGTGCCGATCGATCAGCATCTATCAACATCAGGTAATCAATACTGATAGTGTTCTGAAACTGGCTACAGATGTACATAGTTGGAATAACTTTAAGTGATAAACACGCATTCAGTTCACATATCTTTCGACAAAACAAAAAATAAGTAACCATAATCTCCCTCACCGCAGTTGTATTACGTCATAGCATGTGTTTTGGGTAATTAATACTTCAGTGAAAGCTTTAAATAAACCGGACAATGTTTCGTAAAAAAAATAATAGCTTGTGAGCTACATTGTTTTGTTGTATTTCACAAAGAAAAAAATCTTCTACGTTGAGGCTTGTTTTTTAATCTTTGGCGTCTTGTAAAATTTTATGGAGGAATCTTCGTTCCCCTAAACTGTTTTATATTGCTCTGTCAAATACGTCCATTTTCGAGGAAGGGTTGAGTTCGACGGAAATTTCAGTTTTGAAGAAGCGGTAAGAAAATGTGGAGAGAGAAAAAAAGTATGGAAATAACGAGAATGAGGACAAGGAAGACAGGAAGTTGGGGTGGGGGT
>JAULCA010451411.1:0-10153 GCA_032360845.1 Crassadoma gigantea | reverse complement strand
GGCAAACCATGTAAAAACAACACTTACATATATATATGTAGCCACAATATATTTGTACACAGTAGGTGATTAGTATTTTCAAACAGTTTACCTTTCTTCAAGGTTAAACCCTTAAATAATGACACTCAAAATACTTTGCACAACACATGGGATTTGGATGCACAGCAAAATTAAACCCCTGTGAATATGTACTGAATACGAAAAAATACATTGACCCCCCCCCCACTGAATTTGTGTGAACTTTTATTTTTTTCAAATGAGTGAAAATGATATAATGTAACATAATTGTATATGTGACTGTGTATGATTTCATTTTATGTATATGCATTGGCCAATGAAAAACATAACAGAGTAGATGAGATGATATATGATTAAATACACATTAGATTTGTCTCCCTTAGTAAATGAGAGGATCTATTTATGACGAAAATTCATAACAGAGTTATTTCCCTTGGTAGGTGAGAGGATCTATGAGGCATTAGACGATGTGATAGAATCTCCGGGGGAGACGAAAGCTGACCGGGTAAAAACGTCAACGTTGGAGATGTTCACCAAGAAAACTGGCACCGCAATGAGAGCTTTGTGGTGTGAAATGCCGGAGGTTGGTATACTATTTTTTCTTTGTTTTTGTAAAAAAAATTCTTATCTTTGTCTAAGAAGAAATGGTGCATAACACTTTTCCACATTTTAAACCCCTCTATGTTAATATGGGAATGTACAGTTGTATCTAAATGTAGGCCACTTTGGATAAAATGTTCCTTTTGGTTGTCATTCAATTTACACATAAAAACAGACAATTTTTACTCATGGTATTCACTTGTTTTAAATTTCCATTTCAACATATTTTTAATGTTGAAATGAAACTTGATCATTTTTAAGTGGTCAGGGTTTGTAATTTGAACTCCTCTGTTTCAGGTCAAGAAGAGCGGTCTCTTGGAAACTTTATCATCACAAGAACGGAAGATCCAAGAGGTATGTGTAATACCTTTCCTTGTCAATGGCAAAAAGAGACATTAACATCATTTGTAAAGATCATTTATCCTATACGAGACCGTAGGGTAGTTCAATTGTTAATATATTGATTGATTGTGATATCTAAAAAAATAAATTTGAAATGTCTTTCTAGATACACTAGTTATATTAACAATGAGCTGTTAAGCATTGTATAAAAGTAATACTGTATAGAAACCAGCAGCAGTATATCAGGGTTTCACTGTATAATAACAAGGGGCATTATGTCAAAGTTTTACTGCATATAAGTAGGGGGCATTATATAAGAGTTTTACTGTATATAAGCAAGGGGCAGTATATCAAGGTTTAACTATATATATATATATATCAGTGTAAGCTGACAAACATTTCTGTACTTTACTACAGGCAACATTTGAAATTGTCACCTCAGAGGCTACATATCTTCGCAGCCTGAATGTGCTGATTGACACATTTCTCCGTTCACAAGAATTCTCTGCAGAACATTCCGATCGCTGTGTCCTCACACGACAGGAACGGCATGTCATTTTCTCCAACATAGGAGCCATCAGGGATGCAAGTGAAGGGTAAAGTATTTTAGGCAGCCATATTGTATGCTAATGGAGGCAGCCATATTGTATGCTAATGGAGGCAGCCATATAATATGCTAATGGAGGCAGCCATATTGTATATATACTTATGGAGGCAGCCATGTTGTATACTGATGGAGGCAGCCATATTTAAATACTGATTGAGGCAGCCATATTGTATATATACTTATGGAGGCAGCCATATTGAATACTGATAGAGGCAGCCATATTGAATACTGATTGAGGCAGCAATATTGAATACTGATTGAGGCAGCCATATTGTATATATACTTATGGAGGCAGCCATGTTGTAAACTTATGGAGGCAGCCATATTGAATACTGATTGAGGCAGCCATGTTGTATACTGATGGAGGCAGCCATATTGAATACTGATTGAGGCAGCCATATTGTATATATACTTATGGAGGCAGCCATAATGTATACTGATAGAGGCAGCCAGATTGTATACTGATGGAAGCAGCCATATTGTGTACTGATACAGGCAGCCAGATTGTATACTGATGGAAGCAGCCATATTGTGTACTGATGGAGGCAGCCATGTTGTGTTCTGTGGAAGCAGCCATATTGTTTACTGATGAAGGCAGCCATGTTGTGTACTGATGGAGGCAGCCATATTGTATACTGATGAAGGCAGCCATGTTGTGTACTGATGGAGGCAGCCATGTTGTATACTGATGGAGGCAGCCATATTTGAATATTGTACTATTTTTAGCTCACCATCATCAGGTGATGAGCTTTCCAAATCATGTTTCATCTGTGGTCTGTCTGTGGATCATCCATCCAAAAAAGTTTAATTTGGCGATATTTCTTTAAGCTGATTCTCATTGGCACCCTGACCATATTTGATTGGATTTAAGCATTCTTAAGTGATGGTATTCAAAAAAGTACAAATGAAGGGACTGTGCTGCCAGGGGGCTGAGGGTTGGACCCAAAAAGGGATTATAAATTGGGAATCCCAATCCTATAGCCATCTTGCTTCAGGGTCTGGCACCATCTCTGAAGACTTAGTCCTTTCATCATAATGTTGAAGCGACTGAGATCATATTGTTTCCCATTCATGTCTTGTCACGGTCGATTGTTATGACTCAAGACTGTACGGACTTCATTTCCTAACAGATTTTTATTTTTTTCAAAGTTTTATAGAAAAAATAGTTATAAGTTTTACTGCTATATAAACAGATATGGCAGCAACTGAGTAGTATTTCTGTTAATATACAGAAATATATTCCGTTGTGTCATTACGACATTTAGTCCTATAAATGCCTGTGCTTAATCACTCATACACAAACATGTACGTAAGGTTGTTCTAATACAGGATCGTAGATATTCAGTGTGTTCTGTGTGATTCCTTTCCACCATTCACTGTCGTATCAAACATGGGCGGATGTATGACACACACGTATTGTCTTGTGACTAAAATTATACTTCTGGATTTTCTTTTGACAGTGTCAGACCTTATCTCCTGATTTTTATGTAACTCTGGTTTTTGGACTTTCAGATTTCTCTCGGCGCTAGAAGCTAAATGGCAGGAGTCTGTTTTAATGGAGGACATTTCCTCCATCATAGAGAGCCACGCCAACACCAAATTTGAGTGTTATGTCCGTTACTGCAGCAACCAGACATTCCAGGAGCGACAAGTTCAGGAACTTATGTACGTGTCAGTTTTTATCCTTATTTATCATATGAATACCATGTTACGCAGTGTCATAAAGCTATCTCATAAATTATGTTGATGTGACGTGTGAATATCACTCCAGAAATGACCTCACAATCGGATAGGAATCAATGTGACGTCAAGTCAAGTGGATGCCATTTTCATTATTTTAGAGGCAGCCAAGTGCAAAATATTTGTTTCAGATCACAATGGTACAGTTTACTTTGTATCATATGATAAAAACAATTTGTCTTTTGTTTCCCTTCGTATAAGATTGATGAAACATCATAAAATAAAGGAATAATTACCTGAACATCATAAACAACGTTTTATTACTACATGTTGCAAAGCCACAAAACAAAAATTCAAATATTAGCTGTTTTGAATAAACACTATGTATAACAATAGTGTTTAATTAATACTATGATACTTTGTTATTGTTTGTGGGATTACGTCAGAAACCTGATGTTCACTTTACAGGAAGAAGCCTGAGTTTTCGGATGCGATTCGGCGGATGGAGAGCTGTCCCGACTGTCAGGGTCTGCCGATGATGTCCTTCCTCCTCCTCCCCATGCAGAGAATTACCCGCCTGCCCCTCCTCGTGGACGCCATCTGTCACCGTATGGAGCCAGCCACTCAGCAGCACAAGGGTGCTACACGGGCTCTCGAGGCTCTAAACAGGGTAGGGGATTGGTGACGAATATTTACTGTTTTTCATGGATGGTTGACTTGGTCACCTTTAAAACTCTGCAACTTTGAAAAGATTCAAATGATTCTTAAGGTATTGTAGTCTAATAGGCCGGACATTATCTCGGAAAATGCCTTCCCTGTTTTGTAGTGTATTGGACAAGATTCAATGTACATCCTCCCTAATTGTCTAGTATACTGGACAAGGTTTTGGAGTATGAGCCCTTCACTGTTGTCTTGTATACTGGACAAGATTTTGGAGTATGAGCACTTCCCTGTTGTCTGGTATACTGGACAAGATTTTGGGGTATGCGCCCTTCCCTGTTCTCTAGTATACTGGACAAGGTTTTGGGGTATGAGCACTTCCCTGTTGCCTAGTATACTGGACAAGGTTTGGATACTCCCTTCCCCTGTTGTCTAGTATACTGGACAAGATTTTGGGGTATGCGCCCTTCCCTGTTCTCTAGTATACTGGACAAGGTTTTGGGGTATGAGCACTTCCCTGTTGCCTAGTATACTGGACAAGGTTTTGGGGTATGAGCACTTCCCTGTTATCTAGTATACTGGACAAGGTTTTGTGTATACTCCTATCGTCATTGTATACTTTATTTGAAAAGATTCCAGGCACTTCCTCACGATCACCAATTGTCAGTTATACTGGACAAGATAGTTGGTTAAAATGTAGTATTTATTTAGTTTGATTTTAATTTCAAATAAAATTTAGTTATTGAAGTATTTGAAATTAAAATAGTGTTTGCTTTTCTAAGCATTAGATTTATTGTGGGTCAAAAATCCTGTCTTCAAAGAGAATAATTGCCTCAAGTTGGAGAAGTTTGTGAAAAATAGTGTGAAAATGTCTTAGTAATTTTTCTATAGGCTGGTAGTAGTAGACATTTGGTGATGTATAGTAAGACCAAGGCTGTTTAATTAGGTAATAATCTGTCTTTTCGTATTGCAGAGTTATCTTCTCTAGGTATTGATTGTTACCTCATTAATTTGTGTGAGAAAATTACGTCATTTTCTTAAAAATTTATGGAAAAAGTTTTGGATAAACAAATGATGTAACAATCAATACCTGCTCACAAGAGCAGATAACTCTGCAATAAGAAAAGGCGAAATATTGTACAATCCAGCCTCAATAGAGAATTCCCAACCTTCTAGCTGATTTATGGAAATATTAATGTTGTTTTATATTTGTGGTCCAGGTGGTACGGAAATGTAATGATGGAGCCAAAAAGATGCAACAGACAGAACAGATGTGCCGCCTTGTACAAAACCTGGAATTCAAGGTCAAAGTAAGTCTACCTGAAGGTCAAGTCTGTGATACCTGGGACTGAAGTATTAACCCTTTCACCCCATATAACTTTAGTAGTTGCTACCATGTTTTGATTGGGATGAGTCCATTAAGGGTCAACAGTGGTGAAAGGGTTAATAAGATATACTAGTCAGACTTTTGTTATGAAGGCATGTGCATGACATGTGCATAAACATTCATATAAATTCTATATAGCACTAAAACTCAACACAACAATCAAATTTTGATTTTTATCTCGCCACCTCAAAGTATCGGAAGTGAGACTAAGGTGTTGCTTTTCTGGCAGCGGGATCAACAGTATGTGCTAGACCAACCAGACTTGGACCATAGATGTATCTTAGGTGGTACATCTCAACCCACGCATCAAATGCTGGATGCAGCCTACGTTTCATGTTTCATTGACTTATTCAGCATCTCCATCAACATTAAGTTTTAGTGTTAAATTTAGTTTCTCCTAAACTTTAAGTGCTTGTCCAACCAAACTTGATATGTGCATTGATGGTCAAAGCAGGCGAGACATATCAATCTAAACGCCATGCTAAATTGTTGCTTGATCTCAGTGGTTTGAGCGTCAATTTATTAGAGGTTAAAGGTTAAAGACCAAGAATAGTAGGCGATATACTGCTAAAGTTGATGGCCGAGATGCAGGCAGATTTGATACAGTTTTGAATGTCAATGTTCCTAATAGCATCTTAGGCTATAAAGGGAGATAAACCAGACTTTGGTGATATTTTTGTAGGAAATCCCACTTGTATCTGCTTCCCGACATTTGCTGAAACAAGGAGAGCTAACAAGAGTACTAACAGACACGTCAAGCCGACTTCCTCTGCGGAAGGGGAAAACCAAACAAGCCATAAACATCTTCCTGTTCAACGACATCATCCTCATCAGCAAAAAGAAAAGGTATGATTGGCCTGTATTTGTGATTAAAATCAAAATTAATGTTTTTTTTAATTTTTAATGTTTCTTGGTTACTTTTGTATAATTTCATAAGCACTTAAAATTGATTTTAACTGTAAACAATTTGATGAAATTCCAGGCTAAAGCCATCCTCAATACTGAAGGTATTATGCTCACTTTCACACTCTGCACCCCTGAACTTTGTCATAGCAAAATTGAAGGCTCTTGGCTAGCTATTTGATTGGTGTCAGGTACAAAAAACCTGACCAATCACTGGGCTCACACTTGTCCTTTGAAGATTACAGAGGAGTGATGCCAAACTTCAAAGCCAGTAAATTTTACCGTTTTACAACCACAAGATTCTTTTGATGTACATCAAGGGTCAAACTAGTTGTCTTTTCTCATGCACAAGGCGGTGCAAACCGAGCCTTCGATTCTGCTATGATATATTCCAGGGGTGTAGAGAGCAAAAGTAAGCCTAACCCCTGGACATCGAGGATGGGCTAAAAGCAGAACAGGATTTCATGAAAAACAATCAGTAAGATGAAGAAAATGTGATAGTACTTTTATCAAATGTAGGGTATATTTTCATGTCTGTATAACGCAATGACACACCCAGGCATGAGAGTGCTGTATTGTAAGTCACTGATCTTTATACTGGCAGGATGATGGAACTTAATGAATTCATTATTACAGTTTACATAGTGCTTCCGTATAGTGACACCTATTAATAAGGATTTGTTTCTACATTAAAACAAGGTCATCTTATTATGAACCTGTAGTAAAAAGAACAGCCCCTGATAGCAGCAAGAAATGATGACCAGCAGCCTTTTTTTTTATGACAGAGTGCTATTAAGTTTTTCTTAAATAAATGACCTTGACCTACTTTCAAGGTCACATGGTTAACAAATTAATGTCACAATCACTAGAGGCCACAGCAAATTTTATAGTGCTGTGAATTCAGTAAATTTTGGATAAATCTTGTGTATTGGAAATAGAAATGTATTCTTGTGTATCTAATTTCTTTCAGTTTTTGTTGTGCATCACAATTAACACATTGTCGTATCAGGTAGAAATCAGCTTAACTAAAACTTCACTTTATCTTGGAAACTTGTTCAACTTCCGTTTCCCTTTTCGATCTTCCAGCTACTTCATCTATCAGAATCAGCATATGCTGAAGGAGAAAACACATATACAATGCATTCCTCTTAATGGCATGCATGTGATATAAAGCAAAATATGACATTAACAGAACACTGTCTTTCTGTGAAAATAAAACAGTTTTGTTCAAATTCAAATTCCATTTTCGATCATCAAACTATTTCGACTGTCAGAATCAGTATAACCTAGGGGGAAATAAAATACAATGCATTCCTCTTAACATCATGTATCAGAATGTGATATAAAGCAACATCTGACATTGAACAGTTTTAGTATCATGTATCCACATAAAGTTAGGTCATAAAGACACCTCTCCTATAGAAAACGTTATATTAACAAATTTGACATTAAGCAACATGATATAAAGTGGAAATCACTCTACTGATAATGTCAGTTAATTGGTCACTTCTGATTCATTCTATCACAAAGAGGAAACATTTAAATAATTTCCTTTGTGGCAATAAAAAAGCAAATGGGTGGTTGGGATGTGTAGTGGGTAGCACACTTGCCTTTCACCAAGGCAGCCAGGGTTCGATTCCCTGATCGGACGTGAAAAGGTACTGGGTCACCTGCCTGACCCTGTGGGTTTCCTCCCACAATAAGACCCCCTGCAGGCTAACATCTGGGCCAACAAGAGTGATTAATATAAGTTAAAATAACTTATTTCATAATTGTTGTAAAATAAATAAATTTTATATTAAATAAAAGCATGTTTAATTTGAGGGATCTTCCGCTCTAAAAAATCTTCTATCGTTAAAGACAATTTCATTAAAGGAATAATGGTAATTGATGTTAACTCCTGTTATTATTTCTTTAGAGAAAGTTAGATAAAATCTGCTTATAAGATATATTTCAACCAAACGTCTTAGTTACATCATGGCTGATGAATGACTGCTTTATAGGAAACAAGCTCTTGATCCCATATTTATAGGTAATTGTGTACTTTCTTAGGTCCATTTTAATTTTGCACAATATTTTCAAAATGTTCTTCAATCTTTTCTGTATGTGTAATCTTTGTGTATTTCATAAAAGTTTTGTGTTGTGAAGGAAGGGAGATAACCTTATTTAGCACACATGCATGTATTTTAAACTATTTTGTTTACATTGACTATTTCGTCAGACTCCAATGTTAATCAATTTCAGAAATAGATTTTCGTATAGTTTCACACCTCAGAACATTAATGAACTACTGTAAGTACGCTACCATTCCTATCTTGTCGCATGGAAGTTCCATCACAATTTCTTTCCAATTGGTCAGAAAACCTTGCCCTGCATATTTCGACTTGTACTAAATCATTCTCTGGCAGTGTTAACAGATATCTTGAACCTTTGACAGCATGGTTTCCTACAGAAAATGGATTGATGACAGACTTCTTTAATTAATTCTTTCACCACTGAAGACCATAATGGGCTCATCCATATCGATGCATGGTAGAGTCTACTTAAGTTGCATAGGGGTGAAAGGGTTAAAAACCATTTTTTGTAACTGTAAATTTTCATACAAGAAAATCAATACTGTTAATACGAAAGTAGTTATATAAGATTTTTATTGAAATTTGATTGATATTTTGTAATATGTTTCATTTTCATTCTGTTCCAAGTAACAATTTAAATTTGTGAAGCAGTGTTTAAAACTAACATTTTTAGTGACTTAAAACAATATTGTTTTTCAAAGGAGCAAAATCTGGCCTTGGTTTTCAAAAGATTGGTTAACTCATTCACCCCTGAAGACACATTTGAACTCTTCCAATTCAAAGGTTGGAATAGTCCATTCTGAAATTTCAAGGGTGAATGAGTTAACGTAATTGTTAGCCAGTGGTTAGGGAATATTTAAAATATGATTTCAACAAAATCGAGAACCTCTGATATGATTTCACAGCCTTATACCATAGTGGAGACGAATAAAATTGATCTATTTTGAGGATTTATTTTCCTTTGAAAGACTTCATCGCTTCGTATTAGCAACAAGATGAATTATCACAAAGCTCTGACTAAATCTAACCAAACTTGAGCCCTTTCACCACTGAAGACCATAATGGACTCATCCAGATCAATGCATGGAAGAGTTTACTAAAGTTGCATAGGGGTGAAAGAGTTCAGCAACTGGGGCATATTTACTAAATTTAGTGGATAATGAACTTGTAAATCGAATAAATAGGTATTTTGAACTATTCAGATGAAAAAATATCAAAAAATGTTTTATATTATTTGCTTGCAATTAAGACAAGGAAGTATCTTCATGCATACAAGTACGAGTTAGGGAATATTTTGTCCTGCATAACACTTAACTCAAATTTTGTTCAGCATGTTTGCAATTGTATACATTGTACTACAAACCTTATGTAGAAATAAGAAACTAGATAGCCAAATTAAGTCAGTACACTTGTAACTGTTGCTACAGGTGTGACAGGTATGACTACAGAAGGGAGTTATAATTACTCAAATTGATTTGTGAATTGCATCAGGATCCACTTGTTCAAACCACAAATAAGTTATGGATATTTCAGCTAATATTTTCAAAATTTATTATTGTTATCTATCAAAAATTGAATATGTTTTTATGTTTTATTCTTTTAAGGGGGTTATTGAAAATTCTCACATGGACACTTTGCACTAAATTTCAAATGCCTATGTAAATATTTGAGATTTTAATTATCATTTAATTTTCCGTTTAGATAACAATACTTTGAACAACTGGGCCTTGTTAGTTTACTATAGCCCATGCCAGATTATTCACTGTTCCACTATACTTTCTGTTTAACCATTTCACCACTGTATACCATAATGGACTCGTCCAGATCAATGCTTGGTAGAGTCTACTAAAGTTACATAGGGGTGAAAGAGATTAACAAGAA
>JAULCA010451389.1:0-10154 GCA_032360845.1 Crassadoma gigantea | reverse complement strand
CAAACAATCTATGTTTGTATAATATCGGTGACATACTTTCCAGTATGACGGATGTCACATATGTTTCAGAAACTCGTTTCCTTCCGGAGGACTTAGCACTTCCATCATACACGTGGTTAAATAAGAGAATCAGATTGCATTTGAACTTGTACTTATTGGGAAAAAAATTGGGGATGTAGTTATATAATTAGTATGTGAAGTGTCCAACGCTAATAATAGTTACGGTATATAGGTGAGAGCTCTGTAGCCTTTTTGTTGAAATAGAAATAAATGATGAAAAAGCGAGTTCATCAAAAATTCTGAACATCTTCGGATGAAACTCATTGATTGTTTGAACTGAACATCTAATTATTATTGAAAACATCCGTGACTTGACGTCATCAGTAAATTCAGGTTTGCGCAATTACGTATCTCTAATCAACTGAAAGAACGTTTCCTCACGTTTACAATTGTGAAAAAAGATAAGACAATATATATTAATCACTTCTGTTGGCCCCGATGTTTGCGCGCAGGGCCACCTTAGTGCAGGAGGAAACCGGAGTACCCGTAGAAAACCCTCCGATTTGGGAATCGAACCTCAGGGACTACTTGTCCGACACTAATGAAACTTCTCATGAATATTGATAAACATATGTACATATGCGTAACACGTTCTTTGTTCCCATCGATCATCGAACATGGCCACCAAGGTCCCTGATTTGTTGGTATATATTGGTGTTACCAATGCGATGTCAATGGCTCCTCTCAATAAGAATAAAGGGGAAGAACTCTGTATAGAATCACGTGGGACTGGAAGTGAGTGACAGATTTAGTCATCTCAAAAAATACATACATGCTAAAGACGCAATTGTACGCAAAGAGTTTACGGCACTGCAAATTCTTTCCATTTCATCATTTGCAACTACAGGGCCTATTTGGGTGACTTTAACTGTTCCCAGAAATTAAAAATTCAAGAAACTGGTAAATTGGATACCGCAAGTTCAGTATTAGAGGTACTGTCTTGGCGCGCCATTACAGGATGACCCCGCTCTGTTGTTTCTGTAAAAAAATCAAAACAGTTCAAATTAGACAATTAACATCCGTATCAGTTGTCACCATCACCTCAATTATTAAATACATGTAGTTTATCAGAACGCTAACGTAAATTTCAAGCCTTCAGGTTAAGATTTGGTTTGTTTCACTGTAGTAGTTACTGACCAAGTTGATAGAATCATAATCTTGCTACTCAGCCAAAAAAAAAAAAAAAAAAAATTAACGCACAGACTTTCTTTAATTCAGTTGATTTTCATGCTTTCATCTCAAATCGAGGCTCGGTTTACGAAATTAAATGATCACAAAAATTAAAACTTAAATAATATCGCGTTTTTTATTAATCAAATTTATTTATTGATGTTGTACTGTCTAAAAATGTAGCAGTTTGAAAAAAATGTGCCCCGATTTCAGTACAGTGACGTAATATATCTCTATTTATACTATAGTATAAACAATATAAATAAGGAAAAATGAAACGTGTTTAACGCTAGTAATACACCAATGAATTCTTTAAAAAAAGAAAATAGAATTTCAATTTTGTTCGTTTGTTGCTGTACGTCATATTAGCAGCTATGGTTATTTAAGAACGAGACGGAATTCGGTGGTTGAGGAAAACCGGAGTACCCGAAGAAAATCACCGACTTGCGTCAAGTATCTAGCCCACATGGGCTTTTAACCTAGAACCCGGTGGTAGAGAGTAACTTATTGTAGACGGTCGGACGTCTTCACCACTCGGCCACCCACCGACCCCAACCCATCCCAAAATTATTAAGCTAAATTATACAAATGTATACAAAATGCATGTGATCTTTATCAATTACATTAGAATACGCCAATTTCAATTTACTTCACACCAAAACATCCCACACCAGTACATTAAAATATCTGATGGCATATAGGTAAAATAAAATTATCTATCGCAGTCATAACGGATGTTTTTAGTCTGCTTCTCGATATCTCTGCCTTAACAGCACGCGATGTTCACGTACAAAACATGCACAGACTCACTTCATATGCCACAAAGAAGATAAGAAATTTCTGATAACTTTCGTCAAATAGTTGAAACAATGTTGTATTTTAAAACCTCTCTAAAGTAGTTTTTGTACTTTCCTCACTATGCTATGTATTACCTTGGTTAGGTCCTGTTCTCACTGCGACATTTCTGTGCACATAGCATTTCTTTACCACAACCAAACCGAGGGGAGCCAATGTCAGTACAAGACAAATGATAAGCACAATCGAAACGGTTTCCCACGGACAGTCTGTAAATAAGGGGAAAAGATACATAAATGTCACTATAAATATCATCATAATGAGAAAAAAGTAAGCTTTATTTTTATTAAATATTCACAGTTAACAGATTGTGACAAATGGATGTTAGTACTTATTCATCTTTTGTGTTTGTACAAATCTGACACTTTACACTCGAAATAAAGTGTTAGCGTTCGGATTTCTATTTTTCATTATAACATGGACATATCTACATCTCTCTGTTAATAACACTATTGATTTACTTACCAAATATATATTTTTTTATAAATATTAAACTATTTTCAATCAAATCTATTAAGAACACCAGCACTAAACTAATAAAAAAGAGGAGTACCGAAGTATCAACAGGTATAAGGAAAGATAACCATGGATATCATTGAAAAGGAGAAAACGACCAGATGTTCCGGAAGGGTAAGCGTCTTTCGCTTTATCGACGACCCTTGTAATGTAAAGCTATGTCAAATAAAATGAATGTCACGTCCTCAAAAAAATAGAAAGGGTAGTATAGACGAAACAATAAGCGAAATGAAAACTTTCAATGAGATAATGATGGGCAACCACTTAACTTCCCCATAGTCTTCACTAGCCTGCATCAATCGCACCCCTGTGTTGTAGCTGGGGGCGACGTCAGTAAATTACACGGTAAATATCACAGAAATAATGATTTTCGGAACTACATCACCTATAACATGTAACGCTGTTAGTATGGAATTTAGGAAGTTTTTATCATTGATATATCGGAAATTGAAATTAAAAGATTTTTCAGGGATACAGTCCTGGAAAATACTAGATTTATTCAGCCTTATACAAAAAAATAATACCCCCCCCCCCCCAAAAAAACCCCCCCAGGTTGGTCAGAAGAGGGACACTGTTACTATAGGAATGCAAAAAGTCTGTTAAATACCTAGCAAACGAACCATTTCCTTCATAAATGCAACTGAAATACAGTTAAAGCCTTAACAAATGCATAGCAGAGAAGTTTCTTTAGTCCCCGATATTTATATGGGCAATATCATATTTAAGCCAAACATGATTCCTGGCACGCACTAACGTCAACAAAATGTTTGCTTCTAATTGGTTGTCTCATGTTAACCTAGGCGGGCGGAGAAGCTTCAAAGTGATGTTGATGAAAATGAGTTCGTAGTTTTATGAACGCAATTTCTTTTGGTTATGCTTATAGTGAACATTGCAGTGAAAATGTAACTACATGTATATATTTAAGGTTTAATTATCATATTAATTAATCAATTATATAGCTTTCGTGATGAACCTCACCTTTAGTTGTTAGTTTCGACGGTGATACATTCGGGTATCCTTCTGTTGTTATGGTAACCGGAGAAGATGTGGTTACAGAAGAGGCAGTTGAAGAATCTGCTGGAGTTGGAATTTCTGAAATTAGAGGAATATTTTAAACAAAAAGAAATGAACAAGTATTTCAGAAATAATTTCTATTTTGGCTAATCTCTCTCGGGGTCCTCAATATATAGTAATTGATATTGACATTTGGGTTTGTATAACAACAACGGAAGGATATTATTAACAACGCCGCGTTTAAAATTATTTATCTTTTTGGACTTCGAACACAGAATGCTATCCTCTATTAAATAGAATAAGATATACAATAGCATGTTCCGCTCAGAATATCCTATCAAGAAAAATATCAACTATTTTGATTTGAATGGGAATTAGGTTTAAAAGAGAAATACAACAAAAGTATCATTAGAACTCGAACTCAAAATTAATAAAGCTAAGGCAAAATATAAGTAAAGGAAAGATTTACATGGAGATCAATGAAAACGTGCAAGGCGTATAAGACCAGGGTCCGTATTCATGAATCTGTTCTCCCGTCAAGCATGCATTTTATGTTCAATCCTAATCTCTTGTTTAAGATATAAATTAATATTAAAATCGTATTTTGTCAATGATTTGGTAAAAACTTAAACTTAAAGTCGAATGCTGTTTTTAATGTTTACAGTTGACTGCTTGGTCGTTTGACATGACTTAAGTGCATAACAAGAAAGCTGGTTTGAGCACAGAACAAGAAAGCTGGTTTGAGCACAGAATAAGAAAGCTGGTTTGAGCACAGAACAAGAAAGCTGGTTTGAGCACAGAACAAGAAAGCTGGTTTGAGCACAGAATATGTGCTTGAGCACGATAACTGCGTCATTGCTTCATGAACACGGGCCAAGATCTTCCGGCCGAGTAAGCCTCTTTTTGCTTCATCGAAGATCTAGGTCAAATCCAAATGAAATCACGTTCATGTATCGAGAACAAGGGTAGTGACATCAAAACCAATCGGCATACTGATGAGCATAAACATAAAAAACGTTGATCTTCATATCTCAATATCTATGAATACATTGGACATTCATAATGAGATTGCTACCAATTAACTCGTCCATAGCCCTTATCAAGCTGCGTCTTTAGGTGACCTCTATTGTTAGTTGAACTGTCAGTAGTCAACATCTATCACTTAAGTCACGACTTAGAAAGTAAACGCTTAAATACTGACCAACTGCGACATGTTAACAGGTATGGAAAGGCAGGGAAATGTACATATTCATGAATTGAATTATGTCCGCGAAACCACTCGAAATTTTGTTGTTGCATTTTATCTTGTGACTATAGTCTATGTGAGTGTGTATGTGTGAGTGTATACCTGGTCTGAAGGTGAACATCATTGGCCTTAATGATAACGTATTTCGTCGGAGATAAATACACATATACATGTATCTAAACAATGTATAGGGAGTGTGCAACTATCCACTAATAATATACAATCATATTTCACCTTGTAATTTGTATTTACTTTTACACATACCATAGCCGTTGATATGGTAGGACGTTAAACAATACTAAACCAAACTAAACAAAACCACGTACCATTGAAACACTGTAGTTTACTTTTCACTTAAAATGTTTGGTGATTTCAGCATCTCTCGCCACTCAAAACAGTAAAACAGACAGAAATCACCAATGAACAAAAGAGGGATACATTATACCGAAATCTTATGTCAAATTAAAGAGAGCGAAAACAGACCCATATTTCACATAATACATAGCTTCTCAAAGCGGGGAATGACTATATAGGAAGAGGCGCACTTACCTTTACACATAAAATTACACATACTGTCGGCGTTTGAACCATGACAGACATCGGAATTACATATTTCACACCTTTGGGTATCAACGTTGCAATAATTTTTCCCGACCCGACATCGATCATATGTACCGCACGGAAACCACATATTGAGGTCAAGAAGTCTCCTCTGCAGATCATCATTTTTATTCGATGCCACACCTAGAGAAAGTCTTCGGTTGTTCGCCTTCATTTCTTTGTTGAAAAATGTCGGAGAATTTTGTCTTGTAGCCAACCTTTCTGAATCAATTGGCACATCAACGTGATCGTGTAATGTATAATTTTCTGTATCGTTAATTTCCAATGCTGAATTCAGAGAAAGTCTTTGGTCGCTGACATTCTCTTCTATGTTGAACATTTTTGGTGAAATCTGTCTTGTTTTAAGAATGTTCGTGTTATTTGGCACACAACTTGATCCACGTAAAATAAAAATTACAATAAATATTGGAAGACACGATCTAAACGGTCTCCAATAACTACAAGCCATGGCGTCACCTTAGATTGAAAACCTTTTTCAATAATTACCTGATGTTCAACTCCTGATATATGCACTAGTATAGGTGTGGAAATGGAAATCCACTGTTATCAATAAAGTATACGTAATTGTGATATTTATATAAATGATGAAATACCCGAACTTCATATCTGGAAGTGATGATTAGTTGGTTACAAGTGTAATAATTCACCGAACAGATTTCAGATAGTGGAGGCAGGATGGTCTGTAGTGAATCCCTGTAGGTGTATACAGACGTAGCCGACGTCAGATAGTGCGACAACCAGTATATAACTACAAAAAATGAAGCTACCACAGGACATTCAAACTACAGAAGCGTGAGAAGGCGAAGAGGAAGGAAAAGAGGAGAAACAATATGAAGGAGGAGAAGAAATAGAAGAAGAAAATTATAACCATCGGACATTCAAATTAAAGAGGTATGAGACGCAATAAAAGAAAAAAAAGGAAAAAGAAGAAATATAAGAAGAAGAGAGAGAGAAGAAAAAGGAAAAAGGAGGGAAAAATAGAGGAAGACAAAGAAGGAGAAAAGAGAGAAAGGGGAAATCATACTACTAGTATGGTCTAATTTCAGAAGCATGACATGCATAAGAAGAAGAAGAGAAGAAGAAGAAAACGAAAAGAAGAGGAGGAGGAGGGAAGGAGAAAGTCATACTGCTAGGACATTAAATTTAATCACGGAAGCATAACAAGATGAAGAAGAAGAGAAAATGAGTAAAAAGAAAGAAAAATGGGGAAAGAAGAGGAAGAAAAAGAAAAAGGTGGAGAAGGAGGAGGAGAAAAAATACTACTAAAACATTGAAATACTCAATTTACAGAAGCAAAGAAGGAGAAAATAGACATTCAAATTACAATAGTATGAGATTATTCAGAAGAAGGAAAAAGTAAAAGAAGAAAGACTTTGACCTCAGATGCACATTACAATGCATATTATAAGATCCAGTAATAAAACATAACCTAACCAAGCCTTCCGATTTCGCATTCAGATGTATCGCCGACGTACTGTCTTACATTGACCATATCAATCATATATATCCTCCTGAGCTTGAAATCAAGGATACTATATACTTTTCTACCACAGTTACTCTTCCTCGATCATAACTTACAACTTGACCAACAGGAACGGCTCATTAATAAACTGTACGATAGCCAGGACAGTTTCCACTTTCGACAGTGTATTGTGGGGTTATTAACCCATTATAATTACTAGTGTTTACATTAATTGTTGTTTTGTATTCATAATTAAAAAGGTTTGTTTGGTGCGTTATCTCTTGTTATTGCTAAAAGATCAGGGTACAGTTGCTAAGTAGGAAGTGATAAGGTCAAAGGTTAAGGGCTTTCTTGGTGTGGTATATGTCGGGCATCAAAAGGGTTAGATATGAATAGGTGTTAGGTCATTTTGAGAGGCTGGTTTATCAATACTGTAGGTATATGGTTATTACTGGGGTAAATGGGAAGGCCCTTCATATATAATGAGTTTGACAGTTATTGGTATGAATAGATTCCCTAGCCAAACATCCATCCTCGATATCTAGGGTTTACGCTCACTTTCGCTCTCTACACCCTTGGAATATGTCACAGCAAAATTGCAGGCTTGGTGTGCGCCACCTTGTTGACGAGACAAGAAGACTGGTTCAATCCTTTGATGTACATCAAAAGAATCTCGCGGTCACGTAACGATAACAATTGACAGGCTTTGAAGTCGGGCGTCTCTCCTCTGTTATCTTCAAAGGACAGGTATCAGCCTTACGATTGGTAATTTTTTTACCTGAAACAAATCTAACAACTATCTTCGTGCCTGCAATTTTGCTATGACATATTCCAGGTTGTAGAGAGCGAAAGTGAGCGAAACCCTTGGATATCGAGGATGCCAAAAATCACGATCTGATAATTACTTTAGGTTGTTTCCATAGTTTGTATTCAGATGTAGATCTATATTTATCTAGCCAATCTATCTTTAGTTTATCTTGCCTTATTAGCATATTTTTTCGGTATAACTAGCTTATGATGTCATTGGCTAATTTTAGTACATTAACTTTGGGTATATTTAGCTTATGATGTCATTATTTCTATTTCAATATTGTTGTCCATATACAAAGCACTGTTTTGGAGTTGAGGGGGAGAACCGGGCGTATTAAGGAAAGAGATAATCGAGAATGAGTAGAAAGTGGAGAGTTACTTCAGATCAGAGAGTCTTGATGGAATTCTATAGAGGTGATTAACGATGAGTCAAAGTAATTCTATTGACCTGAGACAAGTCTAGTAGAGTAATTTATGTAGTATATAGGTTTAGTAGTTAATTAATAGTGTAAACTAACTTATTTAGTTCTATTACTTTTGAGTGACATTTTTGGACTTCGAAAATTTGTCTTAAGTATTCAAAGGAATTCCAGTCGACTTCATTTATTTCTGAAATTGAATATTACTGAATAAGTGCTTATTCCAAAGTGCGTCAATTTTGCGTTGGTCATACACTTTACTCTTGTGTACACTTTTATCTAACACTTTACTGATACTTGTGACAGGTACTTTGATTTAGTAGCTTTTAACAAAACTTTATTTAACTTAATGAAAACTTGTATGTTGTGTATTTATCAATTTTCATTTGTCAGAGAGACTGAACAACTGGACTATCGTTAAACATAGAGAAACAAACAAAAACATCAATAACTATAAAGTGTCAAAAATGGAAATGTTAAAGTGTCCAAAGGTGCTGGCCGATGAAGACTATGGACACGCTTTCTGCTCGCCATTATGATCTCATTAAGAAATACGCTATTTCTTTGTTAGAGGTGAAGGTCGATGTTCTTTGTCATGCTGTTTGAAGTGCTTTAATGTTCTCTCAACCCCACCAGAATTCTTGGCGGTGATGACGTGAATTGATCGAGATTTACACGGCAGGTGTCTTCGATCAAGCATTAGACGCTTACCTTTCCGGAACACTACGGTTTCCTCTTGTTGTTTAAGGTCTAACATATACCCTTTAATCCCATATTCTGTCTTTTCGTTTTGTAGAGTTATCTGCTCTTGTGAGCAGGTATTGATTGTTACGTCATAAACTTGTGTGAGAAAATTACGTCTTTTTCTCAAAAACTTATGACGTTACTCTTACAAACAAATGACGTAACAAGCAATACCTGCTCACAAGAGCAGATAACTCTGAAAAACGAAAAGGCAGAATATGCACTGTTTTTTTTTAATTTTCTTTATCGCCTTAGCGTTTTAAACTTCACACACAAGTACACAAAAGATCTTCCATTTTGGCCTTCTGCGGGAAAATAAAATACACCTTTACTATAAATAGAGTTTGATAAAAATTGCTCTTCCTACGTAATTTCCTTTTCAATCGCCTTCAAACTTCACACACATATTCACAAACATTGCTTCTTGTAGAGTTCGCATTTCGGCCATCTGCAGTTACTCTACGTCACTATAGATATAATGTAACAGTAACTGTTCCTCTGATTCATCCTTTCCTTTCCAATAGTCACGAAGCTTTAACACAATATGCTTAAAAACATCATCTCTTATTCCAGTTTTCGTTTCGGCCTTCCGTGGTCAAATATTAGGTAACCGTTACTATTATTAGAATTTAATTAAAGTTGCACTACATAATTCATTTCTTACCCATTTGTCAGTGGCGGATCCAGAGGAGATTTTTGGGCATCAGGAAACCCCCACCCTGAGAATTTTCTCAGGGTGGGGGTTACACGAAACTTCACTCACATGTTCATATATACATCACCTCTTATTCCAGTTTAAATTTTGCGAGGGTTGGTTCTATCTTCCCGATCAAAGTTCTAAAGAGATTGCCATTAATTTCGGTACATCTCCCGTCTAATACAAGGGAACATTAACCTCCAGCAAACGTTGCATCGTTTTATTTAGCTCTCGTTACTCCCGTCCTTGATCTGTTCAGATATCGTATACGTTGCCTTAGATTACCACTCTTATAACGAAACACCGACATATGCCATAGAAAAAAAATAACATATGTAAAGACACAAAAACAAAAGGAAAGAAAACAACAGGACCTGAAGAAACAGCAAAATAGCAGAAAATGCAACAACACAGGAGACGCCAAAACAAGGCAACACGCAGGAGACGCACAACCAAGGCAACAACACAGGAGACGTCAAAACAAAGCAACAACACAGGAGACGCCAAAACAAGGCAACAACACAGGAGACGCCAAAACAA
>JAULCA010451345.1:0-10156 GCA_032360845.1 Crassadoma gigantea | reverse complement strand
GAAACTCAACAAAAATAATGTTATGGTTACACAATTCTACATTTGTTAGCTTCAACAATAAACTTTCCAAGCAAATTAAATTCCTTGTAAACCGAAGGTTTTTGCCAGAAATATTTTTTAATGTATTTTTTCCTCAAATCTGAATACCTATGACAGACCAGCAAAAACTGATATTCGTCCTCAACGTCTAATGAATTACAATTAAGACAATATCTGTAACACCTGTCAATATTTCTATATCTTCCAGATTCTATAGCTAAGTTGTGAGCAGAAAGACGTAATTAAGTTATCATTATTCTTCTCTGCTTAGGTAAAGATTTAGTTAGATAGAATTGTAGAGTTAACTTATTTACCATGTGCTTATAAAGATCACATTTACTCGTGACATGCTGTGCATTAAGCAAAGTCTGATTGGCCTGATCATCAATTCTCTGCTTAATGTTAGGCATAAGAATGATATCGATAGGTGTTTGTCTGACCCAGACATATCCAAATCCTAGTTCTAATAACTTTTGCTTAAGATGTAGCAGCCAATTGGCGTTTTGGATTTACTTTCTCTGTTTCTGTGTAAAGGAAATTGTAAGCCTCCTTTAAGATACAATTTTACGATTTTAACAACTTAAACCAATAATATAACATTCTAAACAATTGGGTGTTTGCAAGTGGCTGGCGTCCAAGTTCGATGTATACCATAGCATTACAGGTAGATTTCTTTACACCAAGCATGTTTTTTACGAAATTCTAAATGAACTTTTTCTACCTCAACCGCTTTATGAGTGCCCCATATCTCACAGGCATAACAAAGAATACTTGTTACGTATGTATAAAAATATGTATAAAATATGCAACACAGTTTTGACATTTAGGTTCATATCATTACATTTAGGGCGAAAAGCAAAGAGGGCTTTTCGTCCTTGTTTAGCTACGTGGTTGGTCATACAACTAAATTTATTGTTAAATCTAAAGAGAATGCCTAAATAGCGAAACTGATCGACGACTGAAATGACTCTACCTCCATTTCGGAAAACAACTATTTTAGTCTTTTCTGTATTTACTGCCAGTTTCCATTTAACTGTGTAAGCATTTAAACTATCCAGGAGACTTTGTAAACCTTCAACTGATTCAGCAAATAACACTAGATTATCTGCATACAAAAGCAGAAATAGACTCATATCTCCAAAATCATAACAAGCAGCACCGTTTTCAATTAAGCTATTCTCAATATCATTTATGAATAAAGAAAAAAGTAAAGGTGACACAATTTCCCCTTGCATTAATCCGACCTCGCTTGAGAAAAATTCTGAACATTTTCCTTTAAACAAAACGCAAGATTTTACTGAAGTATATAAAGATTTAACTATTGCCAAAAACCTGATTTCGTCAGCTCATTCAGAGACTTACTCTGTCAACAAATTCAAAAGCTTTACGGAAATCCATGAAACAGCAGTAGAGACGTTTTTTCCTTGACAAAGTTTTCGAAATTATCGTTTGCAAAGCGAATAAAGCATCGATTGTACTTACACCAGGTCTAAATCCAAAGTGTGCGTCCGTTAAAATATCATATCTGATACAAACATCTAATAGTCGTTTGTTGAGAATAGAGGTAAATAATTTACATAAACAGCTAATAAGACTGATGCCACGAAAATTATTAGGATCCGTCATATCACCTTTCTTATGAATAGGTACAACAACCGCCGTAGACCATTCCGACGGAAAACATCCAGAATTTAAAATAGTATTAAACAATGTTTGCAACATGAGTAAAAGGAAAAATTTACCTTCAATATACCATTCATTCAACAAACAATCTAGGCCATGAGATTTTCCACGTTTAAGGTTATTAATTGCGGTAAGAATTTCTTAACTAGAAATATACGAATCTAATTCTTCAAATATTACCGCATTATCAACTTCACCATCACTCACATTTGAAGAGTCAGTTCTAAATACATTTTAGCTACATTTTTGAAATGATCAAACAACTGGTTCATTGGCATCTGGGGTGTATTGATATTTCTTGTTTTCTTAAATTTTTCGTAAAAACATTTCGAATTATGCTTACGTAAGTATGCCATCATGTCACCCTCGTACAACATATATTGTCTTTTAAATTCTTTTTCCGTTATTTTATATTGCCTTTTCTTTGCAGTCAACACAGCATGCGTTGCGGAATTCTTATTTTCATTGAAATTGCAAAGACCACCTAAATACTGCTTACGTACAAATTTGATTTCACCATTAAACCATGGCTTATCTTCAGTAGTTTGACCATTTGAATACTTAGCACTACTAATATCAGCTTTATCAAAACAATCAACTGGAACATTTTTCTTAAAGAAAGGCTCCATAATACCAACTCACTGGTAAACCGATCGACACTACCGTCACTTACGGATGGTGCGGTGTATTTGGTTCATCATTACAACATAGGTTTACGGCAGAAAAATTTGGGAGAAAAATAATCAACTACCCCTGCTTGATACAAGCAGAAAAAAGCACTCTTCGGGCCACTATATTACCTGTTAAGTACGTATTCGACAAAGCCGCGTACATGGCTTAAAACGGTAACTTTTGATTAACATTTCTCTTTCTTCGAGTACATGTACTACGTGTCAGTGTTTAAGTCTGCTTTGATTACTCAATATGAAGCTGTGTCAAACTACTGACATTGTTTGCGTTAACAAATTCTGTCTTCTAGCACTGAAGAAAGTTTCATTGTACTCAATGTATCTGTCCAGGGAATTATTTGGTATTCATATTTAAAAACAGGCTCTTCACAGAAATGGTAAAAAATTGTGCCCCTGAGAACAGCTGCATCATATTTGTCCATAGCCCCATTGTGTGTGCACTCACGGGGATTATATCATATATTATATATAACTACACCAGACTGAGCGTCTACGCTCAATATGTGAATGTACTTGATTTCCTTTCCTACAATGTAGTTTTAAAGGAATGAAATCGAGTGAATTAAATACCCGACGATGGGTAAGATTACATGTGTTGGTTCTGTACTAATAAATTGATATATTGTAAGGAACCTTAACTGGAATGATTTTGTCCATATGTAACATACATATAGTTAAGGTACAAGAAACAAAAAAAGATATTTAACGTCGCATATAGGTAAACAATAAACATTAGCTCTTTAGAGCTATTATTGCGACAAACATATGTAAAATAACAATATAACCTTATATTACAAGTAAAGGGAGATAATCATGTTAAAGAAAAAAACGGTAGTCATTATCACAGAAAAAAAGTTTCATATCCCAGCTTTCTAAGTGATTGGGAGTCCCCCCCCCCCCCGGGATATGACCCTTTGAGATAATCAATATATAAAAAAAGCATTACAGATAAATAAGATTCAGAATAAGTAAATAAAAGTGTATAAATACTTGTATGTCACACAAGAATTAATTTATGATTTAAGATTAAAACACAATGAAGTGGAATATACATACAATGCTAATAAAGCGAAGAATAAAAATTGACAGAATATACACTAATGTAGTGTGAATTAAAAATGGTATCGAAATCAATTCACAAAATTTATCAATTTTTGCAGAAGATTTATATTTTAGAAAATATTAAATTGAAATATTAATAAAATGCTGCAAAGGTTAATGACGACTTAGCGATCTGCTGTTTGTTGGTCATACTAGTACTAACCAGTTAAAGTCTGAAACATTTTTTGAACCTTTCAAGTAGCTGTTATCAATATAAAAACAAATATCATATTTGTCATATTACTTTTGACGAACAATTGAATTGTTACCATAGATAGAAGAGCAAGTTACGACAACAAGTAGGCGCTATGCAAATAGGCGCAGGTAGTCCATCTAATAGTGATACTTTCAATGTATGTTATTTTTGTGCCATTCACACCTAGAGACAATATTACACTAAGGATCCCTCTCCTACTGTACTGTGCTTTGTTATATACATAACCCCTTCTAGATAGTGTGATAGTAGCACGGAGGGGCCTGGGCATATCCACTGGTCGTGAAGCTCTGGCGGGTAATAATATAGTGTTATAACCTGAAATTCAGGGTTCGATTCTCAGTCTAGCCAGGCTTAACTATTTAAAACCAAAACACTTTTGTTGATTGGTTTAAACTGGAAAACCCATATATCAGTATTACATAAGTGATCTTACTTTGGTTTGGTATTCTCCAATCACCTGAGACACCGTATCCTGTTGATATCCCTATAAATCCCACCTGATGTGCGGCCAGATCAGTAAATGATATCACTACGTCACGTATTACGTCACCAATACCGGCGACTATGTCCTTATTTCTCCATTCTATCCAGATAGCCGTGTAGGTATCACAATCCACCGATCCGTTTACATAATGTTCAACAAAATGGTAGGTACGAGCTCTATTGTAAATTCTCCATTTTGTGTTTTGCCATCCACCTACAACGATTTCATAGGCAAACGCCAAGTCCTCATCAAATTGTAGGAGGGCAACATGTACGTCACCGCAGGCCTTCACCTTGAACGTGAATTGCTCGCGACAATTGGTTTCCGGCTGATATACATAGCCGTATGGTGTCAAGCTTTGGTATCCAAATACATGGGAGGTCGAAATGTCGATGTATGTTCCTGTTCGAAAAGATAAAAAATCAAATTACTGCTTTTGGGCAAAAGTTGAATTCCTTCAACCACTGTTTTCGATATGCTGTTGGTCTCACTCAAGTTGGACCTTTAAAATTCTTACATCTAGCACTGCAAAGGATATGTAATTCAAAATATGTCTTTTCGTAATAGGACTTGCAAACACTGGCCCCTTTGTTTCGCGTCGGAAATATCTAACGTTACATAAACTCTTACATAACAGATATCGTTTACAAGCTTCGAAGAGAAAATATACTCTCAAGTTCCTCGCTAAGATTATAGATATTATCCTTCAATTAAATGGATAATTGTATTCCTTTTTAAATGTAATTATTAAAAAATCAAGTAAACACAGAACTGCTTTCAGTTAGAATTCAGAGTTAAAATTAAACTAAACAATTGAACAATAACATTTCAAAACGTTTTGTGCTTCCGGTTTGAATTTATGTTGATATGCATTCGAAGCGCAAGAACTTAGATTTTTAAATCACACCTTATTACTTTTTAAAGTATTCCGATAACTCAATAATAATTACATGACCAGTATTACAATAGAATGCGACTGTTAACATTCTTATAAAAAGTCTGTCTTAATTGTAACTTTCAAGCATCATTTAAAATAAGTTGTTTGATATGAAGTTAAGAATTCCGACAGACATGTACACAAATTATTACCAGGAAAAAAGTTAATTCCATCAGCGTTATCAAATCTTTCCCGACATTCATTGTGTAAATTTTAAGAAGTATACGGTTACTCTCGTGTATATTGTCTAATAATTCCAATAACAAGCTTTTGGAAAGACACCAATACACACGCACACACACACATATATATAAACAAAATAGGTGAGGATACAGGATTTGTTTTAGTCCTGAAACACTTTTAGGAAATTTCTGCATGCAAAGTACGTTTGATACCATGCTACCGGATGTGCCCAGTTAAAGGAAAGAAAAAACACCCCTCAGGCAAAATGCATGTACTACATACAAAAGTATACATTTGGTTATGTGTATTATTGTCAAAGAGGATGTAAATATAAAGATTTTAAATCAACATACTAAAAAAGAAAGAGAAGAAGAATTCCGCTCTCCTGTTTTGGTATCAAACACCTGCGATTTCCATCCATTTTAGGAAGATTTTACGTTTTATATGAGGAGTGCAAAATGTACGTAACAAAGGATCTTTTTAATAGTGCTCCTCTAAATAACTATCATCACGGACCTATTATTGAAAATCTGGCACATGGATGTATGAGTGATAAGGAAACACAATATCGAATGATACCTACCTTCCAATACCAGGAATGTAAAGAGTAAAATAATACAGAAAAGCATTGCTCTTATCACTCGACTGTTCCTTACTGATGTTTCCGCTTTTGTGAACAAATTAATCCAATAACTCCTATAAACACTGTATCAATCGGTGTTACTTCGATGTCCTCGCTACTGAAGAACACAGCCTTGTAAAATGTCAGTATGATTAGAATACATGTACTCAACTTGTAGTAATATCTCTGTTTATATAATGCCATGACCCCCCAACGCTTCCCCTCTTTATATCTGTTATTTTTAGCTAAATATGCACCGTCAAAAGGTATGTCAATAGTGTTTGCCACAATAAAAGAGGTCTTATTCATTCGACCATACAAATACATTATTTGCTTTCGAATTTTGTGTTTCTTTGACTAGCAATTGACGTTTTAGAGAAAAAACGATCTACCACAAAGAAACAAAGCTACAGGAACGAAAACATTTTCTAAAATCAATATCAAATCAATATGTTAAGATTATGGTCCAGTTCCATCTACAGTATTGACATTAGTGTAACCATAGTGTAACCATAGTGTAACCATAGTGATAACTCACGTATGACTGTCATAATATCTGTTTATCGCGACTTCATATTTCGATCAGAAATTTCTTGAATAGTTTCTTGTCATACTTGTTTGATTGTCCAGGTGTCGCAAGTGTTTTCAAACATACAATACGTTTAGAAATACTTCTCGTCCATCAAGCCAAACAACCAGTGAGTCAACGAACTGTCGTAAAAGCGACGTTTGAACCGACAATTTACGTCTTAGGCAGTGCTTTCGATCGAGAGGTTTGAAACTGTTTTCATTTCATGGTTAATGATTCGATGCTGCATATTAAGCATCTGTTCACTGTTTTACTAAAGATCGCCTGTGGTTGGCCAGTTCCCTGAATTTGACAGTAAAGACATGGCGACGTCTGTCACGTCTGGTATACAAAGAATTTCCCTTTAAACGTTCATTTTTGTCTCCGGTTTTTAAGGATTTCATGATGTATATCCTGTTGTTTCGGCGTCTCTTCAGTCCAGTTATCTTTTCTTAGAAAGGTTCCATTTCTCACTTCATTGACGCTCTTGTTTATCACTATTCAAACCAACACGGTAAGAGTCCATATGATCTTAATTGATATAAGTGTAAATGATGCAACGCACTTTCGCAGTCCTCCATAAGCTTGTCGTTAATAACTTCTTTTTTCTATCGTTTTATCCATTGTTAAGTAACGTTATCCTTTTGTATTTAAGTTTCATATTTATGGGTTTTACAACCGTTTCTTTTTCTTTTGATGTCTCTGCAGTTCCGTTTGCTTTTCTTTGAAATCATAACTTTGTAAATTATTCATTTGCTGTCAATTGAAAATAATCAATGTTGAACACCTTCTCTTCGGAGATGTAAATCTTGACTACAATCTAAACATTCAAATTTGTCGGTCTGCACAACAGTTTATGTCTAGCTCCGAACGGTTTAACATATAATACCAAACAATCATTTTGAATAACCAGGATACCCTCTATGACTACTCCCATCTTTCTCTCCCCTCCACCTCGTCTCTTATTCCAGCCCCTCTCCCTTTTTCCATCACCAACGATCTTTGTGTATTTAATTCTAATCTTATTGTATATCTACCCAAAATATAGTTAGTATATCCATTAATATCATAACCGTTTCTATATGACAAAGAGCGCGTGTCTGGTCTTCCTAATCTAGTCGACTAAGTATGTAAGGCAGGAATTCACAGAAGGACTTGGAGTGACACAGGAGAAAGGCAAATGCGACGCAGGATGTGACTGAACTTTAGAAAAGCAGAAGGATATGTGTGTATGTGTGTATCTCAAGTAAACCCTCCGAATATAAATGTAAAACTATTCGTTGGTGTCCCCAAACCTATCCGTACTGTTGATTAGTTAACAGATAAAATATTATACATAGATTTTAGGACTATTTCTCACACTTGCTCATTGCACTAATGATCAGTTTAAACGTTCGTAACGCGAACATTTTACGCGCTAAAATTACCACTTTTACAATAATCAACGTACTAAGCATTTGTGGTTAAACTATTTTTTTTTCAAACTCAGTAAAATTGCTTACGCAATTGCCCAATAAAAAAGGAAAGTATGTTGTCGTCATAATGATCTACTTTTTGTAATCATGATGTTTAAGTATCGTTAGTTAAATATTTATTGCCTGTGATCGCTGGTAGCTTACATGACTTTCACTCATTTGTGACATGACGGTTCCAAATTTGGTAAAGGTTCCACATTTTTGTATAAGTTCATATGGTCAAAAAGTCTTATCCAATCCTGTGACTTTTTCATATGTGAATTGATGATCTGGTTCATATCCTATTTTTTAACTTTATATGTAAATATAAATGGAAATTGCATTGTGACCTTCGTTGAAACTTTAATCATTTGACATATCAATACACTTACAATGCAAGTAAGCCATGTGAACTTTTCCATTTGTGAAAACGCAGTTTATTGACTTGACTCTAATACGGCTGCTATATATATCATTTGTGAAGTATTGTTATGTATAGTTATCCAATAAGCTGTCAAACTTGAGGTATAAAAGTTGTACTTGAAAAAGTAAATATGTATTATGCTATTCAATTAAGAAAAAACATTATATAAGGCTAAACTTTATGTAAATTGATTCTGTCCATTGTTGCAGTGGCTGTCACTGTATTTATGTATAGGTATATGTTTACTGCTGAGCTTAAAATAGCTTAAAGTCAATGAATGAGTTGAACTTGTGAAATGTATTGATGAACTGCCACACCGACCAGATCTAATTAGAAATTGACAACAGAGTTATCGATGTCGACCAGATGGTAATGTTTGAGTTGGTGTTTGTTTTAACTTGTTAATTTTAGATTAAAACCTAAAAGGAGGCATCGTCTTTCTTTGCCGAATGTGAACTTTAATCAATCGAAAAACAACGTTTCGTAAAACATCATTTTATTGATTTATCTGCATGTACTAGAATATAAGAAAGTTTTTATGTGTAATTTTGACTGTTTAAAATATTATTTCAGTTTTAAATTTACTAGATGGTTAAATCGATGGGGCACTATTTAAAAAAATGAGTATTAAGGGTCCTCGTCCCAGGAAGTGTATAACACTAAAGAATTCCAATGTCGTTTTTCAGTGTTAGAGTCACTTGCCCCGATTACCATTTCGACAATGTTGTTATCTTCCCTTGAATAGATTTAGTTTTTGAATAACGATTCTACTACAAGTCATTTGTAGATGATTTTTCCCTGTAGCTCAGCGTTAGAGCATCGGGCTGGAGAGCTAAAGGTCGCGGGTTGATATTTTTATATCACGCTATATATAGTATGTTGTTATCTGTACATAATGTAAAAGTTTATTATTGCTATATAGCGTGATATTTTTTTTTAAATCGCAATATGGTATGTTGTTATCTTTACATGATGTGAAAGTAAATTATTGTTTTGTTTAGAATATAAAAAAATATTACTGTTGTATAGTGTGATATTTTATATCACAACATAGTTTGTTATTTGTACAGTATGTAGAAATATATTATTGCTGTGTAAAGTGTGTGTAACCTTGTCATTGCTGTTCATTGTGACATTTTTGCTATGGCACAGTAAAGTACATTGTTTGTTATAATAATTTTTATACACAATGTGAAATTTGTTTTATATTGGTATTTACATTTGAAGTAATTTTATTGGTTGATAATGCTTACTATATTATATTTGAATAGAAAAAGTGCTAAATATTTTATGTTGAAAATTGTATATGACTTTTTGGGATGAAGAATTATTATTGATACAAATGAAAGAGTTGTCTCTCTTGTCTGTTTAGTTTTTTTGTATCTTTATAATATTTTGTAGAATAAGTTAATCCGCAAAGGTATCTATTTTTTGTCATCTATATTTTCTTTTCGTTGTCCTAAAAGTGTTGCACTGGCAATCGGAATTTTATTGATTTTGTGCAATGGGCATTTTTGTTTATTTTAGTATTATTGCTAGAAAATGATTTAGTTTTTTTAGTGTTGTTCATCAATATTAACATTGTTAGTATTTTTTATGTGTGTTATATTTCTAATAGATCATTGTTGCAATAAATAACATATATTTTGTTTCATTTTTTTCGATTGAAAATAAAAAGAAATAACAAGAGGCCCAGAGGGCCTGTATCGCTCACCTGGATATCTAAGCAATCATGGCAAAATATTCTCCAAATGA
>JAULCA010451323.1:0-10157 GCA_032360845.1 Crassadoma gigantea | reverse complement strand
TTAAATGGATGGATAGGTTAGCGGCTCTTGGATTGCACGTACGAGAAGGTAGCAAGTTCCATACCCAGTTTTTGAAAACTCTTCAGGTTGTACACCAGCACAACATGTTTAACAAAATAAGACAACATGCAAATTACCACAAACATTTAAATAATAAAGGAAAAACACATAGAGTACCAAAGTGAACAAAATATATAAAAGAAGAACATTTTTGAAATTCATCTTTTACAGAATTTTAAAAATGGGTAAAAAAAAAGTCCAAAATTTGACATAAAAATCAGAGGTTTCCAAATACAACATAACCATACACAACCCTCTCCTGGTGACGTCTGCTGGTGCACTAGTTAGTGCGCTTTTTAGATCGCTTTTTCTTAGGTTTGAGTTTGGAGTTGAGCATCTCTTGCCCTAACCGCTTGATGTCCTCGCGCGACAACAGACCCTCGTTTTCCTGGTCGTGGTCGAAGTGGAAGTCGTCCTCATCACTTCCGTCATCCACGTCGACTTTTATCCGGATATTGGACGGTGGTAGACGGCTCTCTAGGTACTCATGTAGCTGTGATGAAATGGAAAGTCACGTGCACGTAATAGTCATAATTATAATCACAACAAAAGTTATGGGTTTTTTTTTTTCATTTATTTAAGAAACGATATTGAAGATTATTTTACAGCAAGTCGATCGGACAAGTTTATAAACATTGTATTGGGTAGTATTAACCATCGCATAGCATTGCCACTTTATAACTCAACAACATGCAGATGGTATTCATTAGGCTATGAACATTTCTTACGTTGGGCACCTTTAACCCTTCCTGGGGGGGAAAGGCCATTCTAATTCATTAGTTCAACTTAATGCTGAATAATAATCAGTGTAGTTTAATTTCCCATGAGATGAATTGATTCCAAAAGGGTAAATATTGGAAGTGCTTTCAGTTGGCATTCATAGGCAATAATGCCTATGAATGCCAACCGAAAACAGTTCAATGTTTAAAACACACCAATCTTGCAATCTAAACAATTTTATTACAGTGAAATAGAATCAGATGTTCTGCTTCTGTTGTATTGATAGTTTAGAATTTCCTTATCCACTGCACGGTAAACACCGATTAGCTTTGAGCAGCTGGGGCAAGATGTACCCAGGGCCCGTATTCGGATCAAAACTGTTCTCGTGCCGAAGCATGAATTCTGTGCTCAATCAACTATTTTGTTACTTAGATCATGTCAAACGTTCAAAAAATCCAATTTTAACATTAAAAATTAAATCAAGCCTGAGCACAAAATCCATGCTTGAACATGAGAACGATTTCGTGAATACGGGCCCTGGAGTCATTTGTATAAAACATCTCAAAGTTGAGGAAAATCTCAAGCAATGTATTGTCTATGGGAAATCTTAGACTTCAGGAAATCTCAAGAGTTAAGATGTTTTATACAAGTGGGGCCAGGGGCCACTTGTATAAAACATCTCAAAGTTGAGGAAAACCTCAAGCAATGTATTGTCTAATGGAAATCTTAGACTTCAGGAAATCTCAAGAGTTGAGATGTTTTATTCAAGTGGAGCCTGGTTACAATGAAACAACATTGACAATTAAGATCTGTTTGTACCTTGTTTTGGTCTACCCGAGGCATTATTCCCTCTCCGCCCTGGAACCCGAGATCCGTCTGCAGCTTGTCTAACTTCCGGGCACAGTTGAGTAGGTCCTTGACAGGGTCGCCCGTTGTGAAGTCGTGAAACGGCTGTTGAGTGTCGAGAACATAGAAAGGCATTGTCTAGGTATGATGCATGTGGAAACGACTAACCTGTGTCATTTAAGATAATAACAATAGTAATATAGCACAAGATGAAAAGCAGTGTTGTGTATTATAATCCTTTCATGTTTAGGATTGCCGTTCAGTATAGTAGTAAATCGCAAATCCGTAATACAGCACTTCTGCCAAAGACAAACCTTTAAAAACAACTGTTTTGGGACCATTATGCATTTGGTAGGCTGGGTCCGTTTAGCAAAACGTCATTCGGATAACCCAAAGTGATGTGAAGAATACTATATGACTTACTGGCTTGAGCTTGACATCCTTCAGTTTCTCGTTTAACGTTGCAATGCCGGATTGGACGTCAAGCAGCAAGGCGTCGCTGACACGTAGTTCCTCGATGGCCTCCTCGCAAGCTTTCTCTTTTTCAGCCATACTGTCTTGAAGGTCGTGAAGAATCTTTCCGGCTCTGAAACGTAAGCAATGCGACTGCATTTCAATTTGCTTTTACCATGAATGGGAAGGGCTATGGAATTCTCATCACCACCACAGACCATCGACGCATCACAAACTAAAAAGACAATTATGGAAGAGGGAGGGAATTTTTCTGCCCTTCACTGAATGCCAATGAACAAAAAAGTAAGGGAAATAAAACCGGCTGACATTTTTGGGACATAAGTCTTATTTTCAAAACACGTATGATTTGCATTTGCCTACTTTGCGAGTTGTCGCTGGCTGGTGAATTTTATGTCGTCGAAAAGTGAGGCGAGTTTTTCTTTTTCACGCAGAAGTTCTCTTTTGTTCTGTAGTTTTTCCTGTTCCTGGGCCTTGATCCGCTTAGTTGTGTCCTCTTGGTTCAACACGCGCCGCACCACATCCTATGGAAGAATTCTCATATGATTGAAATCGTCGATATCAAGTCAATTTTCTCAAACCACACCAATCTGAATCAAACATGGCTGCAATTTTATCAAAATCTGTCTTCAAACTGGATTTAAGCATAGGTCCCCATTGTAAGTCCATTAAGGATTCAGTTTAATTGAAATTGCAAGACTGATTTTAATTAGATTGCTGGAGATTAGCTCTGTGCTCAGCTTGAAGTACACTTGTTGATAATACCAGGCCATATTCAAATTTACATGTTCTGCAATAGACGTAGAGATATTGTATTACATTCAAATCTGCTTTGTAAAATATAGACGAATCCGTTTTAGTTAACCGAATCGTTGTCTAATATTTGGGTAACAAAACAGTATACTGCAGTTTGAAGGAAGCATTTTGTTCTAACAAATGATAATAATGAATTTTTATTTTTTGCGACATTTCGCCATTTTTTTGTTGCTGGCTTGTATTGTTGTTTACTTACGCCAATGTCCGATACATTGATAGCACCTTTGATCTTCTCGAAGCCTATCTCTAGCTCCAGGATCCTTTCCTGGCGCTCAGCCTTCAGTTGTTGCAGGCGCGCTGCCTTTGTGTCTACAAGTAACCAACCAAACAACATCTCAAACACATGATCGTTTGACACGATACGTATACAAATATACTAGCACTTGAATTCCTAAACTGAAATTATATTTTTTTCCTATATGACATCGATTTTCTTATATGACACTGACTTCAGATAATATGGAATAAAACAAAACAACAATAAACAAATAAAATCTACTTTAAGTAAATAAGAAAAGTTCAAAGCCAAATTAATTACAATGTACATGTACACTCTTTAACCCTCTCTCTGCTATAATTTTTTTTCTTTTGGGACATGGCAACAAAATCATATGTTAACCAGTCTGATATATTACACTGCCCTTTGTTTTTGCAGGGACATTTTTGTCGCGTTTTGCAAAAAAAAAACAAAAAAAATCGAAAAGTTTAAATTTCGTTCAAATTGTTATAGGTGTAAAATCAAATATTCTTGATCAAAGCTCTATCCGAACATTCGGCAACAAGTTCGTGGGGTTGATATTTCGCTCATTGTTTTTTTTCATGTCACGCATTTAGCTACAAGCGGAACCTCCGTGAAATCAACGCATGCGTAATTCTATACAGTAGAGAGATTCATGCATGTATGATTTACATTATATGCTTGCTATTTCCCAATCTCTTTGATTACACTAAAATAGCTTACCTGTCGTATCGGCAATCAGATTAACTTTAGCCTGTAAAGGAAACAAAAAAATTAGAAGTTCCCTATAGTCTAGTGGAAACTAAGTTATCCGTAGATTTGTGAAAGTTATGTTCAGAACGATATAATTACCCGTTGCAGATTCATCGGTAAAATCAGATAAATCAATAGTCGCCTGTATACTCACTCGTTTCTCGGCTCGTTCAGACGTTTCTTTCCTTCTCTCTACTTCTTTCCTCGTTTCATTCAACTGCATATCACGTGCCCGCTTAGCCTGGTACATCTCGCGTTCCATAACGTGGAGGTCCTTCTACAAAGACGTGACAAGAGAATTGTGGTAAGTTTCCTTATGTTTAGAGGTAGCAAAATGCAATACCATCAAACTCCTCCAAATCGGCTTTTATAAATGGACTTCACGACCTCTTCTTAAACCACAGCTGAAATGACCAATGACTAATTTAAACATGTGACATAGAACATATATATCAAAACTGTTCTACAGAATTCTATTATATCGACTATATATGGTTGCCATGACTCGCCTGATTACGTCATCATGATCATGACGTCATGTTTGTAACGTTGGATACTACTGACCTTCCCCGGTTAATGCTCCATTACTTATTTAAGCCCTATAAAAGCACTGTACATATACCTACCCTGGACTCCTCGCCCGCTTTAATGGCCTTTTCGTGCATCTGGTGTAATACCCCGAGTTCGGAACTCGCGTCTTCTACGATTTGCTCTAGAAGGTCTAGACGGGCGGGGTAATTCCGTACTTCCTACAAAAGTAAAGGCTAAGAATCATTCCATTATTTAACGGTTTTTGACTACATAAGAAAAAGAATTTAACTAAAAGATACACACTTCTAAACTATGATAAATTATATCCGACAATTAAGCAAGACGCCCAGTGGTCTTGTATTGGTCCCGTACCGTTCAGTCATGGCAAATTATATATTACAAATACTTCCTTTTTACAAGTCTTTTTCTCAGGACAAATGGACACAACACTCTTTATACAACATTTCATTTCCTGCTCCAAAGGACACTCAATAGCAAAGGTTGAAATGCGATTAACTGGTCAAGAGGCGTAGGCTTTTTTAAGGATTTAACACCCAAACCCCACTCCGCCGCTTTCCCGGCATTATCGCTCAGCCTTCTTTTTATGTATACAGCAAGGTCCCGAGAACCCAATATACTTGAAAAGCAATTTTTTTTTTAATTGCCTGGGTGATCATGAAATAAAGTGAACGGGTGTAAGTTCAGAAACCTGAACCCCTCTTGATAGCAGGAGTGTATTCGTTTATGCCTAGTAAGTGTTACATATTGCTATAGGATAGGGGAAAGTCGTGTAACTTCATCACTCTAGTTATCTTTACTGTTTTCATGTTATGACCCAGGAACTAAGTCACCCGGGGTCGGGCTAATACCAATTGCCAATCCTTATAACATCATTGTTTTTTCCTCTTCATGCCTATCAATAGTATACGAGGTTATAGGAAAAGAATCTCAACCGTTCCCATGTTATGACACAGGAAATTTAAAGTCAACCGGGGCTTTGTTCAACAACGGACAAATTCTTTTGCCACAACAGTATTGATGTTTTCATGCTAAGAAATTGCATGTATAACCACAGGTTGGGATCAAAGCCATTACTGTGCAGAGACTAAGGGTCAGTTTCTTGGCATGGGATGGGTCAGACCCCAAGACAAATTCTGGTACTAGTAGCACGGGACTAAGTCACCAGGGACATGGCTAGGCCCGGAGGCTGATCATGGTATCATGATTGAACGTATGTTTCTTCGTGCCAGATAATTGTATTGGCTTTCTGGCTATGTAAACTTAAACAATGATGTATTAACTTTCGAAAAAAAAATTGTACATTTTATTCGAAAAAAATCCACAATAACGTGTTTAATTTGTAATAGGAATATGTTTCAAGTTTCTCACATACCTCTTGCATGTGCATCATGATCTCTTCATATCGTCGTGTAATGTTGCGGGCCGCTTCGTACTTGATTCGTGCTTTGTCCATCTCATTTTGTAGTCGGCGGATCTCCTTCAAATAATATGTAAATGATCTTATTCTATAGTCGGCGGATCTCTTGTCATGGTTTACGTACACCTTTATGTTCTGCATTGTCACTACCGTCAAATCAAAGAATAATGAGACCATGAATGATGAGACTCCGGGGCCTGAACTGATGATGATGTTGTGACGTCATCGTATAACGGAACTATCCATATAATCGCACTTACGCACTTTACAAAAATGTCTGCATCAACTTTTCGTTTTGTTTTGTTTAAACTGCATCCTAAACCAAAATCAACCAAACAAATAGAATAAATGAAACTTAAACTCGGCTACTTTGAACACTCCAACAACAACAACAACGGGCACACGGTAAATGATCTAAAAATTGTAGTAATAGAAATGGTTAAGAAGCTGGAGTAATATATAGAAGTGAAAGGAAGATATTTTATAATAACAAATATGGTGCTCTCAACCAATTGAAAAAAAGAATAAGAAATTAGTATGGGAAAGTATGGTGTCAAATGTTACATTTATGACGTCTTAAGGTAGCTTCCTTAGTGATGGAAATACATTTGTAATTATTGAGACATTTGAAAAAGATGGATAAGCCATTGAAACGTTGTGCCAAAAAATCATATTTAATTAACTTGTTTACTCTAAAAGACTGTTAGCCTATGGTGGTAGGCATCAAAGTTCCGTTCAAACATATTCTCCACAGCGCATGATGTAATATGACCTTTCTTGCCATCATTACCCTCTTCACAAATCCATTCCCGAACCCCCCCCCTACACTTCCACCGCTCTCCACCCCTAACTTATTACATGTCTTACCCCCTCCCTGTCCACGTTGTAGTCAGTGTGACAAATTGTCTGCATTTGTTTCGCTGTGACTTGTAACTCGCACAGGCGTTCCTCGCGCTGGTTGCGTTGGTACTTCAGATCGTTCAATCGTTTGTTCGCCTCGCACACCTTCTGGTCCATCCTACAGACGGATTCCTGTGGGTGTCCAAATCGAGGCATAGCAAGTTTTTTCGTAAACAAAATCACATCAAAGCAACATTTAGTAGATTAAGTAGAAAAATCGCACCATAAAAGGTTTGACAAACGACATAAAAATATTTAAAAGGATACAATTACGTCAAAGCAAGGGCAAGTTTGAGATGGAATAAAAACATGCAATGGGATTGTTATAAAGGACAAAAAGATGCATTATGATAAATAATGGACCAAATAAAGTCATAAAAAGTTTATATATAACATAATCATGGTTTAGCCATCTAAACTTACTGACATATTATATAAACAAACTTTGTTACTCATTTGAGTCAATCATTATGTGTGACACGTTAGGGTCAATTACGGGTCAATTACGCTAACGCGAGTCATTTACATTGATTCGGTATAAGTCGATCACACCATGGGATACGGTATGGGTCAATCTGAGTCAATCCTACTTAGTGACAGTGAATGAGTCAATCGTTCTCAGTGACTTGGTTCATGTATGAGTCAATCATACTTAGAGACACGGTATGCCTCTATCTATTCTGAAGCGGTATGAGTTAATTGTACTTATTGACACGACATGATTCGATTACACTGATGCTATATCAGTGGTTTGGAATAAGTCAAATATATATACTGACGCGGTGTGAGTCAATCATACCTAGTGACACGGTATGAGTCAATTATATTTGACGCAATATGAGTCAATTACACGTACTGACACCGAATGAGTCAATTAAATACACGGTCAAAATAGGAGACAATCATACTTACTGTGTGAGTAAATTATACTTAGTGACACAATGGGAGTCAATCCTTTATACTTACTGTGTGAGTAAATTATACTTAGTGACACAATGGGAGACAATCCTTTATACTTACTGTATGAGTAAATTATACTTAGTGACACAATGGGAGTCAATCCTTTATACTTTCTGTATGAGTAAATTATACTCAGTGACACAATGGGAGTCAATCCTTTATACTTACTGTATGAGTAAATTATACTCAGTGACACAATGGGAGTCAATCCTTTATACTTACTGTATGAGTAAATTATACTTAGTCACACAATGGGAGTCAATCCTTTATACTTTCTGTATGAGTAAATTATACTCAGTGACACAATGGGAGTCAATCCTTTATACTTACTGTATGAGTAAATTATACTCAGTGACACAATGGGAGTCAATCCTTTATACTTACCGCCACTGTATATCTTTGCATGGACAGAAGCTCTTTCCGTCTTTTCTGGAAAGCTGAGCGTATGACCTTCTTGTCTCCCTAAAAACAAATCAATATAACTTCTGCATTTTTTGTTAACCTTGCATCGCTATAGTGAAATGCCTTATTAATATTTATTATGAAAAATTGAAAAATATTCTTAAACTGAAAATATCAGTAAAGCACGTTCTTAAAATAACTTCTGTCTCCTATCTCAATTTATAGTGGTATTAATTTTGTGTGATAGAATCAAACTAACTTTAACATCAGTCTTTTTCATGATGGTTATATATGCAAATCGATTGTCTTAAGAATCCTACTACAAATAGAAACTTATCTTTAATTTCCTATTTAACTCCATACTTACATCGAGACTTTTTGACACGGTAATACGCTTTAGTTTGTTTTCGGCTCGAAGTTTCGCAATCAGTTGTTCAAATTCAATCTTCTTGGTTTCAGCACTTTCGTAAAATGCTTTGGCGTCGCGTTCTAAACAATGAAAATAATCATTGGAAGTGTTGTTTTAACAAAGAGCATTTATTTAGTATGATTAAAATGTTTAAATCCTGTTTTAATATAGATTTCCCACCTTTTCCTTTTGATCTCCTTTGATTTTGGCCTACCAACTTTATTTCACAAACTTTATTTCACAAAAAAAGTATTAAACGATCTTTGCCAACTTATGTAAATTACCCTTTTTGTCCTTACTAACAGTGCGTGGTGCGTTTTAATGTGTGAGGAAATCAGAAGATCTGGTTAAAAAATGGTCGGGCAGATGATCCTTGCATGCAGGTCCACACCTGATTGAGAAATCGAATCCCAGCGAAAGCACTGTCCGTTGGACAACCCGAACACCCTACGAAAAACTACTCGACATATTCTGCAGAATTTAAAATCAGCAGTTGCCTATCCAGACCGGTACTCCCGCTACTACCGGGGACCGGATAAATAGTTAAAGCCGTTTGTTTCTTCTTCTTGCATTAATATGCCGGGCTCCTACTGGGGCATTATCGCACATACTCCAATGTTTGGAGTTAGCATGATGTGATTATGGTAGAATAAGGTGTTGGTCCTTAGTTTTCTGTGTTAATTGGAATACCTACCTTGGAGGTGGAGTTTTCCTCGGACCTCCTCCACCTGTTCGGACGTTGTCCAGGCGGTCACATCCAAACTCTTCGATTGAATATTCTGCGGAGGCATTTCGCCACGAGCGCGGGGGATGCGCTGTATAAAATAAACGTAAAAGGCTGGTGGAATTTTATTTCAGTCAGGAGGTACATAATTTTTTAAACCTTGACAGCAAGGATTTTCTTTTTAAGTTGAACTCAGATTCCCTGGTACACTCATCAACCCCAGATTTTCAAGAAATTGATATTTGAAAATGGATGTTTTTTAAGCGTCGGCTACTGTACTGATGGACCTAAGGCCTAAACTTTGAATATCTTATCATTTGTTTGATATTATAATAACATTTTCGCATTTGACGACACATGATTATGATTGAGTCAATAAGCTGCTAAAGGCTCAAAAATGTAACACTAGCCTTCGTTAGGTAAAAAGTAAATATTTTAAGTACACAAAATATATTTTAAATGAGGCGAAATCATAAAAAAAATCCCTAAAATGGAGTGTACTTACAGTTACAGTCACTTGAAACGGGTCGTTTGACCCCCCGATGGACACAAATGATGAGACGTCATCATTTTACGTTAGAATTGATGACGTAACAATTTGGAGTGTACGTTAAACAAAGTGGCGGAATTTCCTGATACAGCTTCAACCCTTTTAAAACCGTAATAACGCAGTGACGCGTATTTTATTTAAATTAAAAGGACTTAATAGGATATTAGTATACATCATTTACATGTATTCCAAAATGAGTAAAATGATGTTTTCTAATATTTGGATGACAATGTTGTTTGAGTTTTATTTAACTGTATCCACGAGTTTTTTCCTTTAGCGGCGAGATCGAACATATCGCCCAATCTAAAACTTGAACACGTTGGTCATATTCGGAAAAAA
>JAULCA010451311.1:0-12484 GCA_032360845.1 Crassadoma gigantea | reverse complement strand
CAGGTGAGACCAGTCCTAGATACCAGATCACACAGGTGGGACTATTCCAAGACACAAGACCACACAGATGAGACCAGATCACAAAAATAAGCCAACCAAGAAACCGGACCACAAAAACAATATACGTCCAAGACAACAGCTTACACGGGTTAGGGACCAGTCCAAAATACATGACCATAAAGTTGAGACCAGTCCTACATATAAGATCACACATGCGAGACCAGTCCAGGATACTAGACGACTAAAATAGGAACCAGCCAAGATACCGAACCACAAACGTAATACCACACCAAACGCTGAGACAATGTCCAAGATACAAGATCACACATATAACCAGCCCAAGATACCAGGCCAAACAGGTGACACCAATTCCAAAATACAAGATTACACAGTTAAGACCGACACTATAGCTACCAGACAACACATTTGAGACCAGTCCAATATTAAAAGACCACATTATTGAGACAAGTCAAAGATAAAAGATCATAAAAGCAAGTTTAGTTCAAGATACAATACAACACAGCTGAGAACAGTTAAAGATATCAAAAGTAGGACCACATCATACCAAAAATACCACGCCAAACAATTTGACAAGACTAAGAGACCAGACCACACAATTAAGACCATACTCTGAGACACGACTACACAAGGTGAACCAAACTCTGAAACAATACCACAGGAATGAGACCAAGACGAGAATCTGAGACCAGATCGCAGAAGTTGGGCCTGACACTGAAACCAAACTTACATGATCAGACCATGAAACCAGACCACACAAATGGGAAGGATTCAAAGGATCAAACGAGGCCAATGATAGCAGATAAATTGTTCGAGCATTACTGACAGGACACAAGAAAAATAGCCCAGCTCACACGAAAAGGACCAGCCATCACAAGTGGTATACCAGGCCAAGTAATTTTACACATACAAGGTACAACAACTGGTTACCTTATCTCTTAAGTAGGGTGAGACTGAGGGACGAGGTCATCAAAAATGAACAAGACACGTTACTAGATTTAACAAATGATAAACAAAACATGGAGACACGCCATGGTTAAATGCGTGCTACGTAACCAATACCGTTTTCTTTGAGTAGTCAATAATAACTGTCTTTGATCATGACAGCCATGTACAGATTACATGAGGCGCAAACTCTATGTGGTATGATTATGTCAAACAATACATCATAGTACTATTACACATGACCTACACATATACTATCAGTGCACGTGATAACAAAGTACGCTTTACTTTGAACTTCCGTTAACCAACCACTTCAACCCCTTGATGTATCAATACAAGTTGTGACAATGATGACGGAAATTCCAGACGTGCAGAGAGTGTACATCATGCTTCACTTCACCACTCTTATTTAAAGGAGGAACAGTGGCTACGTGAACTGGTAAGTCGTGACTTATTCCATTTTTTATATTAGTTAAGAGCTAGGGATGATAAATCTGATGTCAGTAAATATGAACATAGAAAGTACAGCCATCCCTATCTATTAATACTGTCAGAGCGAAAAATATACAACACCTCCATACTCCCAACTAGAATGAGGTTCAACAATCGTGCAAAAAATACTTTTAGTAGGTTATAAAATGAGTGTTGATCATGTGTATATTTCGTGACTAAATATACAAAAATCTATGTGTACTTTGTACTTCTTGCCTCCATTATCACCGCTTACATATTGACATGTCCGATTTTCACTTGTTTCCTTGACAATACCGTTATACTTTCCCTCGATATATCAGCAATTTTTTTTATAATGTAATCACAATTATACTGGGCTGAAGAGGCAGTATTAACAATGTCCCACTATGATGTTCAGAGTAAAATCAACAGCATGATCAATCGGTGGTTCAGTATGATAGAATATTTTTGTATGTTTTGTTCTTATTCTTTGAAACATTTCGTCAAAATCAAAATGGCATGACACATTTGGGATTGTTGTATCGTCACATTTTGATTTTTTAGATAACTTTAACTTACTCTTATCAATTATATAAAAGAAGTATGTAATATTTGTTAATTTTTTGTGGGTTTTTTTTATTTTGTTTCGTTCTATTACTTAATTAGACGTTGTTTTTTGAAAATGAAATATATTTATTAGGCATATACTTATCACCACATTACATTTAAATTTCCCTGTCATATAAAACAAAGATATAATAACCACTGGCTTATTTTGATAACTAACCTTGTTTTAGATAAAAACCGTATGGATATTGACGTGGACAGGCAGGGACATCCTATTTCAGGTGAACCCGTATGATACTATGTCAACTTCCTGTGGTATGTGTAACGTATTGTGATAGGAGTGCTATACATTAGTGATAACAGAAATCGGTCGGGTCTAGCCAGCATGTCTCAGTATTAACATTCTTCAGAGTGTATAATATTATCCCTATGTTAGGTTAATTCAATGATTCCATAAAGACAACAAAATGGATATTTATGTTCACCGGACTATATTTACTTATCTAAGAAAACCGATTAACAGAACTTACGTTGAAAACTTACGACATCGAAAAATAATATCTGTCTACAGACATCGGACTAATTCATAACAGGTAAAATAAACTCACAGTTTATCATTTCCATCATGCAAGGAAAACGTCACTTCAACTAAAAACATGATTTTACTGCAATAAGATTTTTTTGCCTTGAAAATTGACGTTTTTTTTTTTAAATTATGTTGCTATGGAAAACAGGAAAAGGTTAATTTCATATGTAAATTTAGAATGTAGAATAAGAAATAGTCAAAGAGAAAAGGGATACTGAAAAAGCAACAATTTTAAGAACTGTTACATAGGTAAATGAGTAACATGTTTTGCACCACACCCCACTAATTCAGTGATAAAAAGGATAGTTTTAAAATAAAAAAATCATGAAGCATCTGCTTTTAAATATCAATATCAAAAGGCTTATAGTGATAAAACATAAATACGGCTTGAAGCTGAAAGATATTGTTGAAAGTTACGTATAAAAATTGAATCAAAATGTTTATTTCAATGACTTTTAAAATCTATAATGTTTACAAAGTATCACTTTTGAAACTAAAGGTAAATAAGCTGTAATAAAGTGAGATTTCCAAAACCAAAATAAAGCACACCAAAGCCTATGCTCTTAAAATGGTCTTAGACTGGTTTTTCGGTAGATTTATGAATACTATTATGCAATTTTAACGGACGTCAATAAACCATTAGTATATCCGATTTATCAATTATAAATAGGACATTATAAGTTGTTCACTTGAAGTAGAAAAACTTCCTTACTTTCAAAGAACATTGGAGGCCTGTATCTTTGCTTGAAATATATATAGCGAAAGGACATCAAACGTAGAAAAAACACAACGTTTGCGTGGCATGATGCTATGTTTAGCATCTAGGATAAACATCACGTTTATATATGACATTACGTAATACAGGGCAGATAACAGCGTTCAATGTTTACAATCTCAGGAGCTTTTGCATTTATAGGTTGTTGTTTTTTTTTTGTTTTTTGTTTTTTTTGTGTTTTTTGTTTAGATTTAATCGTAACAAAATATGCAATCATCAATTAAACAAGGAGGAAATATCTGAATAATTGAAGACAGTTGTCGTGTAGACAACCCCATGACATCTTATGTTTTTAATATTTTGTACTTAAAATCCTTAGTTCTCATTGGTTAACAGTGGAAATATTTAAGGATTAACTTGAATATATCGCGGTTTATTTAGAGTACACTCTGTTTTTTGTGTTATAGCTCCATAACATAAAAAATAATTCAAGTTAATCCTTAAAATTTTATTTACTTTACACAATCCATGTGGAAATCCATTTTTATTTGCAGACTCTTTTCTCTTAGAAATTATTACGCCGCTGTATAGGCGAGGGAGTGTTTTTGTCTCATTAACTACATCGCTTTTAGGACGCCAGTTCCAGTGTAAAATGTTGTTGGTATTCTGTTCAATAGATTAAATATCATCGATCAGTACCCACTAATTATTTGTTAACGTAAGTTATAATATCAGTATATTCCAACCACCCAGCATTATATTGATTTAGCTTTGCATTGAACAGATATATTCCTTTATATAAATTTTCCTTTACTAATAAACTGGGCTTTCGAAAGTTGTGTTACAAAAACAAACGTATTTTCAAAATAAATTGAATGTCGTGCAATGTCATAAGTAAGCCCTGTTCTACAAATTTGATTTCTTGTTACAGAAAAAATGTTCACTATGGATAAATGTATTACTGTATTGTTGTGTGGGACTGCAATACTTGCGCAATCCCAACTGCAGTGGAATCCACCCATAGGTACGTTATTTCCTATTTTGATTTGTGTTATTGAAAATGGTCCACGCTGGTTGGAATGTAATGTCGGGGTTCGTTTTGTAGTTCATTATTAATGAATATGTTGCATATGAATGATGCCATTAAGTAATGTTATCGTGTTCTGACATGCTTCAATCGAGTATCCAACAGCCAATTATTATGTGTGTTTATCAGGGTTTAACTTGCCTTGACGTGCACAACCAATGTTTACGTTGTCTCTATTGAATACTAATTAGTCATCTCATTACATCTATTTATCAAATAACATTTTCCAATATTTAAAAAATTTAGGCATTTGGTCATTAACACTGACCCTCAGTAACGGTTGAATGTTAATAAACAAAAGCTCTATACCTGTTATTATGTATGCTTTATTTGTATTTGTCCTTGTGCAATACAAAAACAAAAGAAAAAATAATTATTTTTCAGATATACATATTAACAGCAACTCGAACTGTGTTCCTGTAGGATTTGATCTAGTCATCACCTGCACGCGTAACCCAAAACAGCAATCACCCGGATCACAACAAAATATCACTATGAAAAAAAATTCAACGGATTCGATTAGAACTATATTACCGATGGATATCAAAGAAGGAGTTGAAGTTTTACTTGCAAATGTGACTTTAAATGATACCGCCCACTACATCTGCTGTCTAGGTTATGATTGTGTGGCACGAAACGTCATCATCGGAGGTGAGCTTGTTCCAAGTCGAATAACTAATATATAAATAAATAGGTCCAGAACCCGAATCCGTATCCTTATCAATACCAAAAATTGCCAATTAAATATGGAAGAAAAGTATACCCTTCATAATCCCTCCATATGCATGCGTACTAGAAATCACGAAGAATTAAACCTGACAATAGGCTTTGCTTTTATTCGAAATGGTTTTTTTTATGTTACTGAATAAATTTACATTAACATGCCAAAACAATTACATGACAGTAAGTATATATGATGTGAAGAAAAATAAGATGATGGGAAGAAAATGCACGTAGAAAATAATTTCAACATAACATATATTAAACAATTTCCAGGAAAAGGGGGATTATGCAACAAGTTTTCTACTGAATGAAAGGTGATGTAAGTCACAACGACATATGCTAGAATATTGACGTCAAATTTATCTCTTTGATAACATCAATTAAACTGTTGATAGTTTAGTATCACACTGTGCTTTTAATCAAATAGAATTATGATACTAGTAATTGTCGAAAAATATTATTTTTTTCATTAAAAAACTCAAATTGTTTTTCTAATTGAGAATTTATTTTCAGTGTCGATTATTTACACAACCTGCACAAAAAGTCTCTTTGTTCGATACACAATGACTTATAAATGTATCAATTGACCGGAATTGTTTTTTTATTTCATTAATGATACCACGCCATAAGCTTTAAACATACAACTTATTTTCCGGGCTTAAAACATATTTTAAGATAAAGTTTTCGGTATTTTGTAGAACAACCGCCTGCACCACAAGACTTTGAGTGTGCCATTTATAATCTGGTCCGCATGGTATGCACTTGGACCAGTAGAGATATATGTGTCACGTGGTCCTTACAATACGAAACAAACTATCAAAATAGGTAATTTGCTACCAAAAATGATAAAATGATATAATAATATTTGCTGACATCAGCAGAAAACAATATCTTAAATAGTAAGTGCGAAAGAATCCTAGTTTATCTATTGGTTCTTTATCTAAATAAAAAGAAAAAAAAACATTTTTAACTTTTTTACGTTTCAAAAAAAAAGAAATGTGTGATAGCGACGCAATAAAGAGATGACCTTTGTTGTTTTCATATTCTTATCTGTATTTGCTAAATGGTCTATATAGTTTACTCAATATGCATTGCAGATATGTTCACGGAGAACTGACACAAACGGCATGCGATGGCACAGGGACCCCCTTATCATGCTCTGGCAAATGCTCTGACCACACGAAATGTATACGAAATACTTGGAGTTTAGAAAACACCGTATTGGATGTTGTGTACAAAATTAGCCTAACAGGATCAGGGAATTACGGAGTATCAACATACTACTTCAACATCAGTACTAACTACGCTATTTGTAAGTTATATGTTTCTCTTGAAATCATTATTAATTTCCATCTCTGTTGCCCTAGCATATCTGATGAGTGCTAGAAGGAGGAAACTGTTGAAATTTGTAGTGTAATTCATGTTGGCTTGCTGTATGAATTAACAAGTTTATAACTGCATTCACATGAGAGTGAATTACATTTATCTTTCTGAATGTAACACTAAACAATTTCGTCTAAATGAAATCACTTCTTTTAATGAACTCCAGGGATGGGATATTAAAATTGATAGTTACTTGAAAAGTTGGGATAATATTTTTTTTTCTTTTTTTTTTTCTTTTTTTTTTTAAATCATCTGCAGAAATATTCGCATTTCTATTAAACAAGAGTGTTAAGAAGACATTTTGAGGTTACAACTTTTATGTGAGTAAAGATTTCTGGATGTTCAAATGCTATGTGTGGTAAAATTTTCCATCATATTTTGCCGGGACAAAATTGGGGTAAAAAGCTCATGTTGCTAATTTAAACCAAAAATGAGCTATTTCAAATATTTTTGTAGCAGTTGTTTATATTCTTATTATAACAAAAACCTTAAGTTGTCTTATTTTAGTGGTGTTTCAAATTTCTAATTATCTTCGTTTTCTTAATCGCTAGTTATTGCCTAGAAATGTAAAATCCCATAAGTAGACGGAAATATCAAATCATTAAATCTGGACCACTACTATAGAAATTGAAAATGGTTAGTTTTAATATTTGTAGTTGACATTCATATTTCAATACAATTTGAATTGCTGAAACAAATAATCGTTCACGAGAACAAACAAATACAGTTTTAAATCTTCATTATTTTTTATTGATAAAAAGGAATAATATTTTTCATGAATCAGTGTTATCAGATTAATACTTATGACGTCATGATAACAATGTTTCACTGTTCGGGTCGTTAAATATATAGTTCATGTATCATCTGAGTTAAGTAAGATTAAAAATTAGCATACCCATGGTAAATTTCCATTCATGTTTTACTTAGGCTTTTGAATGACAATTTACAGCCATGTATGGTTGAAACGATGCTATGTTTACCACAAGATATTCTTTCCATAAAAAATCACTTTTCTTTTCACAGATAAATTTGATAATCTGTCAAACTGCAGTTCCATCTATAACGGAAGCTCAGTCGAAATTGGTTGTAAGTTTCCATGGGGATTTCCTCCGGCTGGATTTATCTATGGACTCAAATGTAACATAACAGCCGAGTCACTATACAGTACTCATTACGACACCATTGTAAGTATTATTAATAGTGTACTTGCGACCTTTGTTAAACAGTACTGCCAAGTGTCATCCTTATATTAAACACTGATAAAGAAATATTTATTTAAGGTATCCTCGTAATTTTCTTTACAGAGATATGTATGCTGGTGCTGCTATTAGTATGTCACCCAATTAAAAGTAAACATAAATTTGGGATTAAAAACAAAAACAAGCAACATTTACTGAGAATGTCTATATTTTTTATTGTATATATTTAGGAATATACAGATGGGAATTTCTCCTACCAGTTGGGAGACAGTCATCCTAACACGTTCTACAATGTATCACTGACGTGTCAGGTTAATAAAAGTCTATATTGGGGAAACCCATTCATCTACCAGTTCACTACACCGCAGGATGGTATGTATTTTAGTCTTTAGAGGACGCGAAATATCTCAGAAGCTAGGTACTTCCGAAATGTTTAATAAATAAATTGATTAATTTTTTACAGTTGAGAAAATAAAAGAAAATAATTTGTCTAACATAGTTTTGATCTGTTTAGCTTAAACACAATTTCAATATAAAATGATAATGCATTTGGCTTTAATAACACCTAGTTAAGTGTCAAACATGTTTGTCTTTTATGAAAATAACAATAATAATATACATCATTTATAAAGCGCCCTATATAATATGTGAAATTACTCTAAAGCGCTTTACAACAAATGTATAACAGTATTAGTTATAATTATGAAAAAAACAAAGGCTTAAAATCACCATCGTACATTCAATGCAGATAATCATTGCAATGTGCACATAAATGAACAAATAAAGGGTAGTTTTTACATGACGATTTTGCGAAGACCCTAAAATGCAGACGTGATCTCTTTAATCTAAAGCAACTGCATTAAGATTTTATATTTAACAGTTGTATTCGTAGATTTTAATTTGATGAAAAAAAATATTTTGCTAGTGCCATTGGTTGGTCCCTCTGCAAGTAACCAGTCCTACACCGCGTGGGGCAAAGCAGGAAAACTGCATATTTTAATATACATTCAGGTAAGTACTCATTTACTTTAATTATCAAGTATCAAATAACAGTTCTTACTGGTCGCAATCCTTATCTCATTAGGAACTATTATTTTTCGCTTAGAAGAAGGTCGTTGTTGTTCCTTTATGCTCGTTCGTAGTTTTATTGTCGCTATCCCGGTCCTCACTTTGAGAACTTTGTACTATTTAGATTTCATCTAGATATACATGAGTGTTATCGATTACGTAGGAGATGATCAACTTTACAAAACCCTGGACCTACTCTTCGATAGCCTTGATTTTGAGTATGAATTACAGTTTGGTCCATATATTGCTTTGAGAGTTGTTTTTTAATTAATTTTATCCATAGCATTTTTATTAAAATTTGGTAACAAATTTTATGCTAAATCTTAGTCATACGGAATAAGTGAATCTAAAACAATATAAGGATTTTATTCTTATACATATGGCTTAATATGGCATTTCTTTTATATATTAAAATATTGTTTTGTTGTATCAGCCTCCAAATGCATACCAAACACAAGGAAATCTGACGGGATATCATATGAAAATAATTGAATCATCTACAGAAGATTGCTGGAGTCAGTCCTTCATCGGAAACAAAACAACTTTGATGTTTTCTAGCATGGTTTACAATCGTGGATCTTCTGTAAACTATGATGTCACTATATGGTCACAAACGAGTAAAGGTGATTCAAAGGAAGGAACTCACCTGTCTATTGCTGTTAATCCTACGCGTAAGTAAGGAATCCGTACGTCCATTACTGCATTCACATAGATCGTTTAAAATTTATAATGCCCATTGCTGCCAATCTAAAGACTAAATAAGGACTTAACATTTCAATCACTGCTAAGGTAAGAATCTCACTTGAAAAACGGTACACTTTTACTCTAGTGATTACTGTATAACTAACTACATTACCAACTAATAAATCGATGAACTGATCGGTTTGTTAACTGTTTTCTATGTAAAATGTATATACTGATTTGCTTTTTTGTAGTTGCAGATATGGTCATAACTGAAGTTATAGTAGAAGAAACTAACTCTGGATATCTAGTTAGCTGGAAAGGCCAATCAAATCAATCAAACAAATGTGTATACCACTGGTGTATCTCCGACCATAATTCCCAGACGGATAACGTCAAATGTCTGGTTAGTACATTATAAACTATAAGGAATTCTCTACCATGTCGTTAAGCTTATATGTCATCTTACATACGGTTCAGTGTTTAATTGCTATTGAGAAATACGTTAACATACGTTTACCCATGAATAGTTACCTCATTGTGAAGTAAAATTAACCCTTCAACTTTAAAACTGAAGGAATCCCATATCCCTGTATCCCAAGTTTTTTGTTTTGTTTTGTTTGTTTGTTTGTTTGGGTTTTTTTGGGGTTTTTTTGTATTTGAAACATATTTACTGACATGTCTATAGCTTTGATAAACTATTTCTGGAAAGAAATTATGCTTACGGAACTTTCGTGTGGAAAAAATTATAATACAGATATAAAATTAAGGAAATATGTTAATATATATAAAATATGTAATATTCATGTTGTCATGGTCGAATAATTTAAAATATTTGCTGCAGGGAAGGTATAGCTTTAATGAAACAACAGGCAGACAATCACTTTTTCCTTTTGATACAAACGATGGATTATCATGGAAGTTTGGTGTTTCCCAAAACGGTACTGGAATTCGATGGCAAGACTGTGTCTTTTTGAGTAAGTAGAAACGGCCTTTATCAATGATTCCGTTACGCGTTTGATACATTAAGATTAAAATAGATATTTTGCAGATAATGACAAGTAGTAAACAAATCAATTTTTTGTTTTACACGTAGGTTAAGCTAAATTTGTCGTACGCATATCCCAATAATACAAGAATCGATCTTGTGACTTACAACGGTCACATACGTATTAATTTAAAATCAGGGATAACACTTTTCTCGCACCTCCGACAGAAATATCCAGCGTCATGACCATGCTAGATTTTTCTATCTCGTCCGATTTGTCTTTTTACACTGCGATGTATTCATCCGCACGTTAACTGCTTGAAATTGACAATTTGCATTAAAAATGTTCTGTTTTATCGTTATATGTATAGTTTTGATGTTGTTAGATGTTTGATATTGTAAATAAGATATAATCTACGCTGTGAAATACGCAGTCTTCTGTGTAAGGACGTACTACATATTTACGCGGAAGCATTCAAATGTAGCTTAAATAGTGAAGAGGTCATTATCATTTGAGGCCCAAGACGGGATACTTGCAGATTTTAGCACAATTGAATATTTTTTTCGAACTTTAAGGTGCGAGAAAAAAATCAATTATCTGTAATTGAGCAAGATCGGGTTAATTCGTCTCGGGCTAAGATTCTGTAACATCCCTCCCTCGGCTTACGCCTCGGTTGGGATTTTGTTACAGAAGCTTAACCTTTGACCGAGATAACCAAATCTCGCTCAGTTACAGGTAATAGATTGTGTTAGTCCTTGCTCTTTAGATGGTATAAACATAGATGCATTGTTTTTTTAATTATTTACGAAAATAGATGGACCACTACAAATAAGAAAACCTGACCGCCTTGATAATGAGACAACCATCGAACTACCTAAAAACATGACATTTTGCTCAAAAATGTCTCAGAAAGGACCAAAGCCACTGGAATACTTAGTACTGTATACTGACGTTGCAAGAAACATAAGTAAGTAGTTTACACAACTGTTAGCTACGTTCTTATGACCTACCGATTGCTCCTTATATATTTAAAATCGATAATGGCGTCTAAAGTTGCCTAAATTTGCAAATGCGTTGGAAAACGAACAATGCTCAAAATAGAGTCACACAAAACTAGAGCAACAAAGACATTGAAATGACATGAAATTCCTTATGAAACATAATTCTATGATTTTTTTCCCCTACAAAATTAACAATGAACATGTCAAAAAAACACACACACAAACATTATATAAGACAAACTTTTTACTATCTATTATTATAATACAACTTTTGAAATAGCACTATTTATAGCTAGAATATATGCTTGCATACTTTATTAGATATTTAATAAAATGTTTTCAATGCTACACTCTGTCTTTAGCTAGAAAGACCCATCCTATGGCGACCTAAAGTAGATCAAAATATAATTCTTATAATTAATACTGTATTTAAATTTATACAAATAAAGAATTTCGCAGAAGTGTATGTAAGATGTCGCAAGTATATCAAATATTATATTATAAACAGTATGCATCATATATATTAATAAGAGTTTTTTTTCTAAAAATACAAAAATAACCTTCCATAGAGTAAACAGTTTTGGTCATGTTTCATATAAATGTTGACATTTAATAAGAGCAGTCCGTGGTTTCTTTAATTTCAAGCTTTTTAAAATAAAAAATAAATCAGACACGCGGATAACTCGAAATACTTGTTATGTTAATAAGGATACACATTATTAGAATAAAAAAGTTTGAGAATATCATCAGGAAATATTTAAATTAAATTTTATAGATTCAATTTTATAAGCGTAAACGTAAAACGACGGTTAATGGAAACGTTTTGTATCAAATTCAACAAAGGCCTATCACCTACCGTGTATTTATGTTACAAGCAATGTAATGTTTGATAAAAATAAAATAATAATCAAAATAATATTGTTAATAGCATATCTGTGTTATTTTACCACTTTTCGATAACAGATAAATCACCAAATCTTTGAGATATGGTGCAAGTTTTTACCATTAGCGGTACACATTGTAAGGATGGTACATAAGCCATTCTTTGAATTGGTGGTATCACAATATG
>JAULCA010451289.1:0-10160 GCA_032360845.1 Crassadoma gigantea | reverse complement strand
AACACAGGTAGATATACCTGGTCATACAACACAGGTAGATATACAGACACCTCATCATACAACACAGGTAGATATACAGAAACCTGGCCATACAACACAGGTAGATATACAGATACCTGGTCATACAACACAGGTAGATATACAGATACCTGGCGATACAACACAGGTAGATATACAGATACCTGGCGATACAACACAGGTAGATATACAGATACCTGGCCATACAACACAGGTAGATATACAGATACCTGGCCATACAACACAGGTAGATATACCTGGTCATACAACACAGGTAGATATACAGACACCTCATCATACAACACAGGTAGATATACCTGGCCATACAACACAGGTAGATATACCTGGCCATACAACACAGGTAGATATACCTGGCCATACAACACAGGTAGATATACAGACACCTCATCATACAACACAGGTAGATATACCTGGCCATCCAACACAGGTAGATATACAGACACCTGGCCATTCAACAAAGGTAGATACACAGATACCTGACCATACGACACAGGAAGATATTCAAACACCTGACCATACGACACAGGTAGATATTCAAACACCTAACCATACAAAACAGGTAGATACACAGATACCTGGCCATACAACACAGGTAGATATACCTGGTCATACAACACAGGTAGATATACAAACACCTGGCCATACAATAAAGGTAGATATACAGATACCTACCCCAGTCAACACTACACAGGTAGATAGATATGCAATACGCTAATGATCGACTAAATGTTAACAAAATGGCATAAATCAACGCCTTATCACGATTTGATGATTGCCACACGTGATCAGGATTTGATGATTGCCACACGTGATCACGATTTAATGATTGCCACACGTAATCACGATTTGATGAATGCCACACGTGATCACGATTTGATGATTGCCACACGTGATCACGATTTGATGAGTGCCACACGTGATCACGATTTGATGATTGCCACACGTGATCACGATTTGATGTTTATTCACCACAACCAAATGGATTTAATCGCAGTGACCTTGAGTTTATTCTGTCAGCTGTCAATGTGGATGAAGAAGACATTTATCACAGTTACAAAAATGTATAACATACAGGTGCCTGTGTGATACTATTTTCTGTGGTGTGTGTGTCAGGGAGGTCGTGTCACTCTCCTGTGTTTGTGTGCACATATCAGGGCAGTGATCTAGTCGATAGCATAAAGAAGGACGAAACAATTCACACATAGACTGTCTCAACGCACAAGGATAATATATACGATAGCGTCAACACACAAGGATAAAATAAACGGTAGAGTCAACACACAAGGATAAAATAAACGATAAGGTCAACACACAGGGATAAAAATTACGATAGAGTCAACACACAGAGATAATATATACGATAGTGTCAACACGCAAGGACAAAATATACGATAGAGTCAACACACAGGGATAAAATTTACGATAGGGTCAACACACGGACAAAATATACGATAGAGTCAACACACAGGGATAAAATTTACGATAGAATCAACACACAGGGACAAAATATACGATAGAGTCAACACAAAATGATAAAATAAACGGTAGAGTCAACACACAGGGATAAAATATACGATAGTGTCAATACACAAGGACAAAATATCCGATAAAGTCAAAACACAGGGATAAAACATACGATAAGGTCAACACACAAGGACAAAATATCCGATAAAGTCAACACACACGGACAAAATATACGATAGAGTTAACAAACACGGACAAAAATATATGATTTTGTCAACATTCAAGGAAGACAGCGTCAACACACACGGACAAAAAGATATGATATTGTCAACATTCAAGGACGACAGCGTCAACATACCGTAAGCTTCAACTGTAATGTCACAATGTCACATGCAGTCATTTCCTTTGGCCGCCTCCATAGCGCTCCTTACTGTTTTACTGTAAAACAACCAGTATTAGTCCCCATGCAGTATGATATCTACGGACTGTCATTTCGGTTAATGTGTGGTTAAATGGACCTGAAACATGATTAACTTCAATTTTGTCTCCCTTGGAATCTCTGTCTTATGTTCGTATAGCCACATATTCATACAAAAAAGTTAAAAATTGATAATAAGTCGACATAAATGGGCTAAATAGACCTAACTACAGTTTCAAAATCAAACACATGTACATGTAACAGACAGACATTAAAACAAAAGGAAGAACACCATTTCTCCTGAAACACGATTTCGACTCTCAGTATGAAAACCAACCCAATTTTATAAAAGCCCTATTATTGTTACATAATGTCTGTGGACTGTCACGTACAGAGAACGCTCAATAACGTGGAGCCTGTATACTCAGTGCCATTAGCTGTTAGGCAGACCAAAGTAACATATGCAAATCGCAATAGAAAACAATGACATGAACAGGACGGTTGTCGTACAGGATGTCTCCGACAGCAGATGTAACAGAGAACAGTAATTTGTGTCGTATTATTTATAATAATCCTTCATTGCCATCCAGTCCGTGTGGCGGTTCCTGCTTTACCACAGAGACCAATATGCAAATGTTAGCAGAACTCGTAACATGCAAACATTAGGTGTCATTCGCTAGATATGTCTAATTTTGTTTTTGCAGACGATCCCTCATGTCGGTTGTATTTTGTCACATGTCCTCAAGATGTCTGTGCAGAGAGAAATTAGGCGAATTAAGTCGAGACCAAGCTTCTCCATTAAGGTTGTTTGACGTCACAAAGTACGAGCTGTGAGAGCCCGAAGCTTCACATCCCAGCGTCTCCATGGATTCCAAGGCTTATTCATCCCCATCCCGATAACACCCGCGTCATTACGAGGCTCCAACAACCCAGCGATGTGGATAACGACTCCCTAACCCTGTACTATATTGCCACATCAAAGTGCATACTCATACAGTGGCATGTAATGTCTTAACAAATTAAAGATGCTTTATAAAGAATGATGGCGATTTTAAAAATCTCTGACGTGGGCACTCTTGAGTCGTCAGTAATCGAACTCAAATCCTAACCTTAAGGTTCAGACGAGTGCACTAGCCTCTCACCAACCTTTATGTTCGGACGAGCGCACTGGCCTTTCACCAACTTTAGGTTCGGACGAGCGCACTGATTCTCACCAACCTTTAGGTTCAGACGAGTGATCTTGTCTTTCACCAACCTTTAGGTTAAGACGAGTGCACTGGTCTTTCACCAACCTTTAGGTTCAGACGAGTGCACTGGCCTTTCACCAACCTTTAGGTTCGGACGAGCGCACTGGTCTTTCACCAACCTTTAGGTTAAGACGAGTGCACTGGTCTTTCACCAACCTTTTGGTTCGGACGAGCGCACTGGCCTCTCACCAGCCTTTAGGTTCGGACGAGTGCACTGGTCTTTCACCAACCTTTAGGTTAAGACGAGCGCACTGGTCTTTCACCAACCTTTAGGTTCGGACGAGCGCACTGGCCTCTCACCAACCTTTAGGTTCAGACGAGTGCACTGGTCTTTCACCAACCTTCAGGTTCGGCCGAGCGGACTGGATCTCGCCATTTTAAATTTCTTATAATTTATGACATAAACATCTCATTTATTTCCTTTTCATTATCAGTCATTTCAAATGGTAGTCATTCTTTGTATTATTGATTTGATCTTTTTGTGGTTTGCTTAATTTCTGTAGTAAAAACCTGAAAGAGAACGATGCTGTCTAGGTGATGTTGATAAAATAAATAAGACTTTGTACCCCCGCCCCCAACATATTGTTGTATGTTGTCGCCAAGAATACGTCACTGACGTCCCTAACATTGTAGTGGAGCAAGGACCTACCTGCGCAACGGCCATGTAGATAGTTATGTCAACAATCTTACATCATGTAATAATATACATCCAGATAAATCGATCAAACGTTTCATCACAGTATTTTTAAAACAGCACCTGCTGCCATATTTTCAAATAGCAAGGCAATAAGATATGCCTATTCTGCATAGGATGATTCCTTTTTATTGCATGAGAAAAAAGTGTCCTCTCGTCGGCGTTGTAAGTTTCAACTCTTAGTCTTAGCCAGAATTTCGCAGCTTAGCAAAACAAGCGTTTGGTTGACTTGTGACAGGTAGATGATAAACTACGGTGTCGGAGTCGGTGTAAACCTGTTGCGGACTTGTGCGGGTTGCGACAGCCCCATCATATGAAGTGGGTCGAGACAAGGTATGGCCGTCCTAGAGCCAGCCTTGTCGATAGCACTGCCTTTGATGTGACAGGTGGAGAGACAAGGATGGCAGCTTTATCTCGCGCGCAGATACAGAGGTGGCTGATTTCTGTCACACACACAGCACGATAAGTCACACACATCTCTCCTGTCATTTAAATGTTTCAATTTCCAACGTCAGAACAGGACACGTGAAGAATGTCCTTACAAGTTAAGAGTGATACGTTTTATGTTTTTGTAGACCGTTTGGCATGTTAGTGGTTCTCTGGCCTTGTTACCGTGGAGACTAAGCCTCTTTGAGACATTGTGAACTTGGCTGACCTTCAGACAGTACTTATATCAATAATGCTTAGGGACCAGAGATTCTAGTGGGCTTAAGGTTTATGCACGCAATACGACTAAGTTATTGCTTAACCTGTAAAGTCAAATTCCACTCAGGCAAGAAATGTCTTCACATTACTCTGAACCTGATTCATTACCGATAGATCGAGTAATATACCACGATGCTTCGTCGTTTATTGCAAAAACAATTTCTCCTCTGGATGAGGATACATTAGAAACAATGAAAATGCACTTAAATGTTTTTGTACACGGAATCCCTAGCCTGTCGACATGGTTGTCGTAAAACGATAGACTTACAGCACATAACACTACCTCGTTAATACGGGGTGAAATTATAACTGTCGAGAAAACGGGGCCGGAAGTGGGTAAATAATTAAAGAAAAAACGGTGACACCAAAGAGTTATATGCGAGTGATGACGTACCGGATATGACCCGTCGTAATAGTTCCCGGGGAGATAACTCTCACTGTTTAGCGTTTTACACAATGTGTACTTATTGTTGCAGCCTTTACCTATGCTACTTGAATACCAATGATCTCTGTTCTCTCTGGTCACTTTAGAACTCGATAGACAGTGGTCACAGACTTACGAATGGTAAAACCCAAGGAATGCTACACTGTTTTACTATACTTATAAACGCTGTGTGTTCCCAACCTCGATATATTACTTGTTGCTCGTTTTTGCGAATATTTTTAGGAGACCAGCTGTTTTAGATAGTTAAAATATGTAAAAACTAGGATAATGATATAACAAACACAGATTGCGTCTCACACATGTGAAATCAGATGATCAGAATAAGCTAAATGTATTTGACCTTTTAGCCTTTAAACACTACAATTTCTTCATACTTGACGGGAGACGAAATTCTAGGTAGTGAGATCAATTTTTCTTACGTAGTGATACATCCTTATCACCGATTTATCATTGCGAGTGGCCTACATTAGGGTTTAGAAGAGGCCTGATACAGAACACTACACCCGCGGTCCCCACAATGCACACCGTTTAATGTCCAAAGCATCTGCAGAACACCTGCATACAAACAGTGCCTTTAGTCCGCGTACTTAATAGCAAAACCGGAAGTAGTGGCAAATCTGCTTCATTTCTACAAGATGTCAGCTTGCTACGTGGAATAAAGTATATAAACTGTGACTGAAACTTAGTGAGATCAAGTATTTCAAAACTCCGGAATTGAACCGTGTCAACCATTACAAGCTTGATACCGCAATACACGGACAGTTAAACATTCACATTTAAATGTGCAAGACATTCCTAGGGATGATAAAAAATCATTCTTAATTGGTATTTTATCAAACAGTTAATCGTGCTAATTTAATTAGGTAGTGTACTGTTGTACACGACAGATCGGCCTGACAATCGGTAATGGCCCAGTATATATAGGACAGGTTCTGAGAGGACTTGAGCCGATACAGATCCGGTGTGGCCAAGCATGGTAACGGTATCGCGGTATTGTCATTGTTTAGTCTGCCTCAAAGGTGCAATACCTGTTTAGATGGAAGCATGTGATTTATGTATAGAACTTTACCTACCGAGTCAAAGCACACAAAACACCTGTGACAGCTGATATACTCTGGCGTGCAGGATAATCGCTAAACCAAATTTATGATTCCCACTCGTCGGCTCTAGATAAGTTTGAAATCACATATGCACATGAAACATATCTCTTGTATCTAATGATATAGCTTATCATCATACCGTAAACTATCGGCATTTATCGGCACTTCTTTTATCAAGGGGTCTGAATATATTTTTATTTATCACTTTAATACCTGACCTGCATTGTGATTGGGCAGCGTGTGAGAAAATCAAGCATGGCGTGTCTCCAAAGGATCAAAGGAATTTCTTGTTGCGACATTGGGAGGGAAAAAACAAAAGGACTGCCTCCTTGTCTCCGAGGGGTCATCGCCTGCTGATTGTAGGATAATAGGTGGTCCCCAGGCGGCTGGGGGTCAGGTTTCGGGCTGTAACATTATTGGCTATTATCAGATGAACCCGTCACTGTGTAAAACAGGGGCACCAGTGGGTAGCGAACTGACAGTATTCAGAACATACATGGAAAATGTATATGATATATTTTTGAATAGAAATCTATGATCACTGGACATTTTGATCCTAGCTCGGACAACTGGACACTGGAGAGTATGTTCTGGACGTTACCTCTGGTTTACCTATCAACTATTCCAAGTACATATTTCAAACAAGCCCGAATTAAAACAACCACAAAGGCAAGAAAGCTGTTAATGAAATATTGTTTTAATTCAATACTACTTCGTAAAATGTTTCCCTATGTATTAAATCCCTTAATGGTCACCAATGTATCAAAATTTTGTTACAGATTTATAATAATCAGTGATCAGATAGAGAAGATGGAGCTAAACGAAATGTTAGATGCTGCAGTAACAGTAAGCAGGGGACATACATGATATCGACGAGGACAGGAAAACTCCTATCGAGGCCCCGGGCAGCCCTCGTGGTGACTCACGACCCCTTGTCACACACACGTATATATGTATTGCAGTGGGAGAGACCTCCTAACCCCAAAGGAATTACCAATATCTGTTTAAAAGACAACGTGACAGGCTAAACTCCTGTGATCAAAGGCTTGTACTACACATTATTGATGAACGGCCTGATAGCGGTATGATAAATTTTGTCTTAATTGGCTCTGTCTGTCTTTAACAATCCAACGTAAACTCTTTTCTCACGTTTGGCAGCGTCGATCATTGGCGATTCTTTGTTTTCTATTTAAACTTTCACAATAAGACATACGGTAGGACTACTTACCGAATGATTGCAGCGCCCTCTGTTGTGAGAGGAGCATAAAGAAACGTATTAGGTGTCCCCATAAATCACGCTCGCGCTCCTTAGCCGCGCAGTTAAATAGTGACCGCAAGTCAATTACACAATTTTCCTCTACAACGATTTCGAGCAACCAACTTTTGTGAGAACGAGAAAAAATGACAAATTCTTCTGTGCCCTATGTTATCAGTTCCCTTTGGTCTCTTTGGAAAATATACACAGGGACATCCATTACAGAAATAAACAGTAGATGCGCACAGCCACAGACATTGCTGCCCTGTGTAACCCCTCAATGACGTGCTTTATAATATATTGACTGTCAGTATAAATGACAATAATCTTACTACCTACCATATATTATTTATGTCTGTTTTCTAAGACGTGAGAATGTTAGCAAATACACCAAATAAATGACATCGGAGTGAGTTTTCCTCATAGGCACGCTTACATTTAAGTTTTGTGGTTTTATTGAGGTGTAAAGTTTGCACCAAAGTGACACGTAGTCTCGTAAAACAGTTCTCGGCACACATTACAAACTACAGCTGTTGACCCCGTCCTGTATAAATCATTAATATACATGTTTATTCTGACAAATGTCCTCTTCATAACAATTTTTACTGCAATAATTGCCTCATAAATTTCACTCAGAAAGATATTTGAATTAGCTCTACCTGAGACTGTGAGGTACAAGTCGAGATTGATGACGTAGGCACCTCCCCCTCCGCCTTCCGACAGGTTTCAGGAGACCGCGTGTGCATGCCTCGGAGTTGATTAATAACACGGAATTAAATATAGAATGTTGTCATTACTTATCATGGTGGTCGCGCAGACTCTTCTCTAGAGTAATGTTACAGGTGCGACATGTATTGTAAGTGGCGCGACGCGGTGTCCGGAATCGTAGAATGATCGACCATGTCACTTCGTCCCCACAGCCAGACTGAAGTTTACATATATTCCGCCTATCCCGTACTGACCAGACATCTCTAATTGATACAAAGTACAAAAACCTAAATAGTACTTTAAGGATGACCGCACTTGACTCTACAAATCAACCGGAATGGTAACAAACACATGGGCGTATCCGATTTGTGATCTGTTAATTTTTACATTATTTAAAAATGTCATCCAAATCAATTCCAGCCCCACCCTTTTGGAAACAAAGTTATCTCCGAGGCCTAATGTTATCACATGTATTTTGATTGATGCGTGATTTTTATTATTTTTTTGATACGTCACTGTTTTGTAAACATACAACCGCCATAGTGCCACGCAAAGTGCTAATACAAAGACTATGATGCGTCCATTAGGTCAGACAGCATATCGTGTGGGCTCATCCGGGTACTTCATTTGAATTCCCAAAGTAGCTATTGGACTGTGTTATACTAATATGTCATTATTCTATCGATGAAACACAACGACACTTGTTACACTTTTCCAGTAATGATATTCTATGGATCTTCCTTGATTTTGCATTAGTAATTATACAGTCACCTTCACATCCTCTAATGTGACTTTGCAAAAATATATAAGGCATAACATAAACAGATTATTCTGATGATTTAATGAGTGACACACAATCAGAGAGGAGAGTGGGGAGTGCTGTCACCTCTCATTGTGGTCACAATATGTCATCGTCTTGCTATTATTTACGTCTTGTAAACATGTGTGACAGTGACCGTTACATCCCCTCCATCAATCACAGCCTCGCCCCTCACGGCCACCGACAGCCAACAACACACGATTCATTAATACGGAAACCTTTGATTAAAATTTTAATTCCTCTCGTGTTTTACAGTCTTCCGTCGTGTTCAGATAGTACCGTATCAGATCAGCCTTCTATCAGTATGAATGATAACATTTAAAGCATCTTAGGCCACATTATATTTTTCTTCCATTGATAACTACATTCAAATTATAAAAAATATGGCCGTCCAAAAGCTGCGTACTTTTATTAGATATTACCACGTTATTAATTTTATTCGAAAAAGGATTAGCTTCTTTTAATAAACTCCATAAGCTCTGCCTCAATCATGTTCATCTCGCATTGTGTGTCACGTGATGTCAACGTACGTGCGATCAATACGAGAGTTCAGAAGACACACGAGGTAACGCGACCGCAATTTAGTGCTGTACATGTCCGTCAATTACTAGAAAACCCGGATGTAATTTTGTTTTCCGGAAGCTACATTTTCCGTTTCTCTTACATCATTTGCGACTGTTAATAGTCTGGAAACGAACGCTCGCAGAAAATGATATCAAAATTACTACCAATGCGATTTTTCATTTGTCTGAAAAATTGTATTTGTGGAAATTATCTTTAATAAAAAAATTGTCAATCTAGCGGGCAATAATGGACAGAAACGAGTACCTTAACAGAAACTTCTAGCTTCGTTATGTTTACGGTCCAGTATGCAGAAAATTAAGTGCTGAGTTTGATTTTAACTACAAACGGTTACCACATTAAGCATGTGACTAGTGAAGAAAAAACATTAACCCTTAACGGCAAACGTTAGCATCAACAATGAAATTACACAATAAGATAGTAAAAACAAGGATTTACAAAATAGAAAACAAGCTACAATTACTTATAACGACAAAGAATAGAGAAAACAATGAAAAGTAACAAGACAATACAGGAAAACAATATTGATGAACAGAATTTTGAATTTTTTTTTCAAGCACAGGTTTAAGTGTTATGTCCGAACACGGTTATCGAAGAAATCATGAATGTCACACCTCTACGTGACCCTACAACTCACGACTGTCACACCTCTACGTGACCCTACAACTCACGACTGTCACACC
>JAULCA010451245.1:0-10162 GCA_032360845.1 Crassadoma gigantea | reverse complement strand
CCGCTTTTCGTTCTAATTTTCGCCCTTTAAAGCGATATGTATGCCGCTATTCTACAATAAATTCCATATTTGTATATAAGGATAAATATAGCAGTTTGTTTTCTTAAAATAGGTTACTATTTATTGAATTCTTTGCTCATTTTCCCTTTCAAGTCATGCTTATCGTCATACTGAATGGTAGTGTATGTCCCTGCTTGATTTTACTTATTCTAATATAATATGAATAACAAGAAAATAATAGACCACATCGATAGTATTGTTATGCATTTATAAGCTGTTTAGAAAATTAAAGTCAAGATTGGGAAGTCAGTGTTTGTTCCTCCGGCTGATTCGGGTTTAAATTTATCAGACTGAATGCTCAATAAATGTGTCAAATATAGCCGGATATATGATCCTTATTGGGGTCAAATTTAGCTGGAAATCAATATTTTTCATGTAGCAGGACTAAGAGATAGATTGTAAGGTAGTTGAGCTTAGGAGTCTGATTAAGGTGGTTAGGTGGGGAGTAATGGAGTTGAGTTGAGGACTCCGACGAAGGAAGTAAGGGAGACTCAGAGAAGAGGTCAGGATATGTAGAGAAGAGACAAAAGGTTAGAGTTAGAACTACGTTAGAAAAGAAGTTCCAGCTGTAGTGTGTAGAGCTCTGTAGTTTTACTGATTTATAGTTGGAGATAAGTTTGGATTGGAGAGACTGGGTTTAGTAGTTAGTTCTGGAAATATACGAGGCACTGGGAGTACAAGGGTTTATCCGTCTTTATGACTTGTTTTTATTTTGTGACGGATTTAGAAACTTGTGTAGATATGAATTCACTTAATAACATCACAGTTGTTTTTAACTGGTGGCAGCAGAATTTGAGACTAGAAAGCATTACAAATACCAAAGTGAACGTAAAGCTGGTAACCTTCAGTTTTACATTTTTTATTCCTCGTGTTTAAAGCACATCGGAGAAAAGGCACAGCATATACTGTATTTACAACAACAACAATAATAAATTATATAAAAGTACAGCATGAAAGATAATCTGTCATATACAAATGTACATGTTGTCACTCCATATTACAAAAGTAGTCCCAATATTCTAATTCATTGCAACAACTCACAACAAAGCAATACGCTAATATAGCAATACAGCGTATTGCTATTAAATTCATACTTATATCACACATCACAAGTTAAAAGCATACATCGTAATCGTACATTGTTTATATGGTTGTATCATATTCTATTATATGTCATAAAATGGCATTTACTATAGGTACTGATAACACAATATGATAAAGTTAAATGCATTAATATACAATGACATTCATTTATGATCATCTTTCAACATGTGGCGATCAGTCGTTGTTACTCTAGCAGCAAGGACACTTTGAAAAAAACGTAACTCTCGCAGCAGCAGGTCTTTTGAAAACGTTACAAGAGATTGAAATCAAAGACAACTCAAACCCAATGATTTAGCCGTGTTCACAACATTTTTAGCTCACCTGGCCCGATTGGCCACGTGAACTTATGCCATACTGCGGTGTCCGTCGTCCGTCCGTCAACTTTATCTTTTAAATGACTGCTTCTGAATAACTGGAGGTCCTAGGATCATAATATGTTGCAAGTAGGTACCTGGGATGAAGTGTTATAAGGTTTTCTTATTAAAAAGAACATTGACCTACATGTACTTTCAAGGTCACAGGGATCAAATATGCTAAAACAAACTTTAATAATCTTCTCAGTTTCCATAATACTCAGGTTCATGATTTTTTGCCAATATGTACCTGGGACGGAGTGCTATAATGTTTCCTCATTTAAATACCATTGGCCTACTTTCTAGATCACATGGGTCAGACATGTTAGAAACTTCAAACAACAATATCCTAGGTGCATGTGAAGTATAATATAGTATTTTTCTAATTTAATATTTTAGTAAATTATACATTTATGACATCCTAACGGTATCTACAATTGTATCTGTTCATGGACAATTTACCCCGAGGGATACTAGGCTTCTGTCAAGTCAAACGCTCCTTTCGTCAGTACATAACTGCCACGGGTCTTACATGTCAATTATACATGTTAATAATTTAATATCCTGTCTTAGTACGCCCATGTTATGTAGCTAATACTTTAGGCATCCCAGACATGATCCGTCTGGTTTCTTATATAACTAAACATTGTATAGACTAGTAGTATCCTTGTCTGCGAGTATATAATGTGCTACATACTCACTCTACAGGGTCACTGTACATGGTCATTCTCTTGAGTTACTCTACAGGGTCACTCTCTAAGAGAGAGAGAGTGGGTCGGCCCCACACGGGACGCACTCTTGTGCGTCAGAGGCAGACCATACATAATGGGCAAAGCAGTTACTATTGTACATATTTGTAAATGTATATTTATATATACTTACACCGCCAACAAACAAGAAGATACATAAAACGAGAAAGAAAAAAAGAAAGATATTACACTGGCGCCGTAACGACAAGAACCCGCCCACACACATAGAAGTACTGAAAGAAAACCACTATAAGATCACCTACAAACCAGAAGAAAAAAAAAAAAAAACACAACGCATCACCAAGTCAATAAGAAGAGAAAAATATTACGCATCACCAAGCCAACACCACGCATCACCAAACCAACTGGAAGAAAATCACTCAGCCTGGAAAATCCAAGAAACACCACTTTTGACCAACAATTCAATAAGAAGATAATCACGCTATAAACAACACACCAACGCCATGCCAACAACACCACAGGGATACCGAAAAGAAGAAAAACTCAAACAAAAACACGGAAAAAAATCATGTCATTTTTGGTAATGTAAATCTCGATTTTTTTATCTTCATTTTCTGGCGTGAATATGTTTTCTTTTTATAATGTCAATTGAAACAACCTATTTTTGTTTCTGAAAGTATATGTATATATCAAATATATGTCATTGACATAAAGAATTAACATGTATCATAGATGTTTTTAATATATTGTTTTTCTCTATTTAAACATTATTATTATATCTTATATTATAAGTTGTTTTTTTAACAAGCTTATCATTTTTTATATGTCATGCGAACATTTTCATAAGCATTACTTATAGAACTTCCTACGTTTTTACTTTTATTTACCTTTTTTGATACTTCCCTGAAGACATAGCTCTTTGGATATTTTTTTAATACCATACATACTTAATAACACATAAAATATCGACAGATCCAGTTAGTTGCCTGAAGCTTATATATCATGCCTGTGATCATTCACCTCTATAAACATGTTCCTGATCACTTGGCTGTCAATATAATTGTTAATCATTAATACGTTAACAAATACAAATATTAAATCAAGTATCCATACATTTCTTTTTCTCTTGGAGCGTTGTGTAAAATCATTGAAGAAAAGATATACAATTTTGCTAACACATAGATAGATACATACCTAATACTATAATATATAATTAACTATGTACATACAATTTGCAAGTATTTAACCCTTTTCACTGAACATTATGTTGATTACTGATTAATTATCATATTTCTCAAATTATTTTTCAAATGTAACTACTGGTTGCCGTATTACGTCAATTACTACATTTAATTTTCATCAATTGTATCACAAACTATTAACATTTGTCACTACGCTAAGAGGCAGTTATGATCAATAATTTTCATTAATTTAAATTCTTTTCTGAATAACGTTTTTTTTATCTATACCATTTCTTTATAATGTTACAAATGTACAAAGGAAAATGAGAGAGATCTACAAAATCTTATCATTATACCATTTTTGTTAGTTATACTTTGAATGTTTTTTGAAATTGTGAAGTGTTCTTGAATTGTGCTGTTATTTATCATCATTCTCAGAAAGTTTCTAGACATACTCAACGTTTTTGTTTTCACATTTATATATATTTATATTATTTTATTACTTATGGAGAGTTTGTCCACGTGATTAAACACGGGGATTAATATGTAAAATGAAACTCTTCCATATTATGTCAGAGTCGGAGACAGTGACGTGATAATGCACGCACTAATAGTGTTATACTTTCCCTAGTACTCTGGTGCGTCAGAGGCAGACCATACAGAATGGGCAGAGCAGTTACTCTTATATGTACTTAAACAACTTATAAACAAGAACAACCACAACTCTTGACTTAAGTCATACTTACACCACCAAGTCATCCTTACTACACTAACCAACGACAAGAAAGAAGTACAGAACAAAAAATGTTAAAAAGATAATATTATACTCTAATAAGCAAGAACAACCACAACTCTTGACTTTAGTCATACTTACACAACCAAGTCATCCTTACTACACTAACCAACGACAAGAAAGAAGTACAAAACAAAAACAGTTAAAAAGATAATATTATACATGTACCAATAAGACTAGAGTCTTGATACTTGAGTATGTTATATAGACCAGCGGTGTGAATATTTTTCTTAATTATAGAAATGAAGTCAAACATCAGATTTGAGTGCTAGTTGGAGGTCAAGGGTCCAAATGGGTAAAAAGATCTAACGATCTTCGCAAGTTCTAGAAGGCCGTGGGTCATGATATTCGGCCAGAAAGCACATTGGATGGAGTGCTATAAAGTTTCCTCATTAAACAAGTACTAATTGTAATGGTAACCATTACAGATGCCCCCCTAATTGCCCCCATAGTCGCAAAGATTCATCATAAAAGGATCGTATTGCCATAGAACACCTCAAATGAACGTACAAAATTTGAGTGAAATTGAGCAATTTCCAAATTGCGACCAATCAAAAGCCTCTGCGTGAATGTTATGGCAACGAAACGTATGTGATTGAATTTGCAGTCCCCCTTATCCACATATAAACCAATTTTCATCGCAATCGACCAATTTCTAAATATCGACCAATCAGAAGCATCCATGTGTTGCTATGGCAACGAAACTTATGTGCTGAATTCGCAGTCACCTTTTCCCCCCTCACACCAATTTTCATCAAAATTGAACGATACCGAAATTTACACAAATCAGAAGCCTTATTGTGGTTGCTTTATGGTTGCTATGGCATTGGAACCTATGCGGTTGAATTCGCAGTCCCCTAATATCCATTTATACATATTGTTTTTATTAAAATCGAACAATGTCTTATTTCGACCAACCAGAGGCCGCCGTCGGGCGGTCCAGTCGGATGACCGATCGAAAAACAAAAATAATTTTGCACACCGCCTGTCATACACAAACATGCATGTAAAGTGTCGTGGAATTCCGACATACGGTTATCGAAAAATATGTCGGAAAGCTCGTCGGCAGAGCAAAAACAATATGTCTCCAAACTTTGTTTTGGGGACACAAGTAAATTTGACCTACTTTCAAGATCACAAGACGTACATCTAAATTTCCATAAGGCCTAGGGTCACAATATTTTGCCAGTAGGTACCTTGGATGGAGTTCTATAAAGTTACCCCATTCAATCGACCCTGAAGCAAGTTTCAAATATGTTAAAAACTGCAAGCAACAATATCCTAAGAAGCTTTTGGTCTAGAATCATAATACGTGAGTATGTAGACCAACTGTGAATCTTTTTTTAGTTACAGTAAATGAGCTCAAATGTCAACTTTAAAGTGCAACTTGGAGTCAAAGGTCAACGTTGGTTTAAAGCTTTCAAAGTAAAATTTGAAATTTCATGCAACAACAACTTGTGTTCTAGTTACCAAAGTTCTGAAGTTACCTACATATGTCAGTTTCATGTACGAAACAGGTGAGCGCTATAGGCCCTCTGGGACTTATGTTTGGGAATTACCTCTCACATTTCTTAAAAGGTCTTCTAAGCTTGACTTTGACAGAGCATTTATTCAAGCGCACTCGATTTTTCGTTTTCGTTCACAGTCGCGATCTGTTTTGTGCGTATCCAACTTAAAAGAAAACGACAGCTTTTCTGTTTCTTAAAATAATTGATCAAATGTTTTCCGACACTGTAACAAGAACATTTTCAGTTATTATTAAGTTCATGAAAAAACCTCGACCAAAACTTTGATATCGCGCTCAAGTTTTTCAAAATCATATCCACGGTCACCTAAAAGCTCACATACAAAGGCGTACTCTCTCTTTCCTTTTTCCCGCTCTTCAAAAAGACAGGCCAGTTCATTTTTGATCCTCTCAGGGAGAGCTTTCAGAGCCTGAAAAAGAAAATGGGGGTCAGTCGTATCAATATACAGCAGTATATAGAGTAAGCTATCAGGACTAATGAACTAACTTATTGTTACGAAAGCCCAGTTTTAGACCACAAAAATATCAACGGAATAAACTGTATCTTTACCTTCAGTAAAATATCCCATGCCAACGAGTAAAATTATTAGTTCATTTTGACCATGATCTTAAATAACTATCGAAACCTTGAAGATTTAAACCTTATAGAAACTTTTTTTGCACTTGAAATTGAAACGTGTCTTATAGAGAGAAATATTTCTCTTCTGTATTAAGTCAGACAAGCAGATACATCAAATACACACACACACACAAACTCCCACACCCATCCTCCCACACACCCACACACACTCACCCACACTCCCCCCCGCCCCCACACACACGTATATAGACAACAAAAATAGCAACGGAATAAACTTTATCTTTACCAAGGACGGGGATTCGGCGAAGTGGTGTACGCGTTAGGTATTTCTGGCTAGGCGATTAGGTGCGGTAGATTGTGAGTTCGAGGCCCGGACAGGGCACGATTCAAAAATTGTCTTCTTGCGTTAAATGTGTCACTTTGTTATATATATGTATAAATAGCTGGTTTTTTTCAATCATAACTTAATTCCTAGACAAAACCAGAAAAAAACACCTAACCTCCATTAAATAGCTTTCACAAATATTCTTTCTCTGGTAAAGCAAGTAACAAACTGGTATCATCAATTCTAGTTGTTCTGAATTTCCTTTTGGTTGGTTTCTTTTATTCGAGAGGAAGGATTCAATCACATTTTTGTACCTTTTTATGAGAATTCACATTTCGATGTGTATATAAACCTTAATAATTCAATGATTACTGTAGCGTTGTGAACGCTGTTAAAATCAAAGAAATTACCATTTGGTTATGTTTGGAAGTGGAAAACATAAAAAGTATTGGTTTATATTTTTTATATTTGACATTAAAAGCATATGAGATGTCTATTTAAGTGAAACATTTATTATGTTTGATAAGAAAGATCCTGCAACATACCTCGGATTCTTTCCTTCTCATCTCTGCTACCGCACTGACGTCCTTGGCTATAATACAACCGTCCATAACCAAGGATGCTGCGGTTCCAATCCCAGGTGCGCAAGATAGTGCACCAGAGACGAACTCCATTCCTGCACCTACTCTATCCCCCAATGCTAGCTTCACGGCTGCTAATCCAGTACCCACTACCAATCCTACTAAGGGAATGGCCTTCGCTGTGGACTTAGCAGAACCCTTCGTTACAGTTTTGGCACCTAGCTTTGCTGTTTGTTTTGCTCCAGCCTGAGCAGCTTTTGTGACAAGAGCGGTATTTAATTTGATCGCCTCCGTCAACATTTTAATTATACTCCGTTGACCTACAAAGCTTGTAGCCAAACAGATAGAGTTAATCATGGTCATGATACTTTTTCTACTTTCTTCGTCAACGACAACTTTTTCTACCAAGTTTTTAAACTCTTCATTTTTGGTCTGAATTTTGGCCTCAGTCAGATCTATCAACCGCTTGAATTGCTCAAGTATCTGATTTTCAGGCGGTGGTTTGGTAGGTTCTTTAGGCCAAAATGCTTTTACCTTTTGTAGAGTAAGGAGTGTTTGGTCTACATTGTTATCAAAGTCTTCATCTTTGTTCTTTTCGAGAGGTCCAAAATGAGAAACACTGATTTGGTTGCCAACCATGGAGAAGGTAAGCCATTTTAGAATGTTCCCTTGGGTGTTTGCAGCAATATATTGAAACAGTTCATTTCCTTTGGTTATTCCAATAATACGAAAATTCGCCATGAGTCTTGTCCAGCTTGGAAACACCAACTCATAACTTGCTATCTCCTTGCAGATTGCTGTTAAACTCTCGCCCTCGTGTTTCAGAGGGTTGAGGTGATTCGTCATATCAAAACTGAACCTTAATTTATCCAGCTCCCGAAAGTTTGTTCTGTTGATCCTGTCACCCATGACTAAATCTGAAAGAGAGATGTCGAGAGATGTTTAAAGAAGGTAGCAAGTGACTGTGGACTTCTTCACAGAACATCGGTTATAACAGCAGACTTCAGTAAAATAGGAAGTTATTTAGTGACTTATTTATGCTATTCCAACTGAGTAAGTGGTTAATTTAGTATACTCACTGTTCAATACTGTCCAAATAATCCAATAGTTATTCAGCAAAGCTGCAATGCTTTGAATATGGGAAGATGTGATAGCTCATCAACGTTTAGACTACTGCTGGAGAATCGAATGATACTTCTGTCAGTTGTCACTTTAATGCAATCCGTCTTACTTTCTCGGAAACAACACATCCCGCTAACAACAAAGGGCAAAGTGAAATCAAAGAAAAATGCTTAGTTAGCAGTCAGATGTTGGTCAAAGATTGGTCTGGCAATATCGGATTTTAACCAGACTATTACAGTAATTACAACGTAATTTGTGTACTGTAAACCAACTTTCGTTCGCGGCTACTAACTTTTGCAATTTCAGTGACACAACAAGTTCGCGGCGATTTACTTTCGCGGAATCGATCATTTACAATTCTACTTATTATGGGAAACCCTGTAGGGAGCCCCATTCCCGGTCGCCAATTCAGTCACGACAGGTGAGCTTGCCGTATGGCTTTTTTTTAAGAGACACGGGACAATAGTGATCCATTCATAGACCAGAACGACTTTTGACACCTTATTAACAATGATTGTGGTGCAATACCTAATCAATAAATCAGTCTAAATAGCTTCCAAATTCGTTCGAGTTCAATGGTTTTGTTTTGACAGCAATGTGAAGGTCGATCACGGTAATTCAAAAGCTTATTGTTTGGCTTATATACCTTCATTGAAATCAAACACTCAAACGATCACCACCTGAGATTACTAGTAACAAATCTTACGAACAGGTAAACACAAATCCCTACAGGTAAGTTCAAATCTGTTTATCAATTTAGAAATACGACTAAATAAAACTCACGATTAAATAAACTTATGTGTCCAATGACTTTTATTGTTTTAAAACGTGTGTTGTTCGTAATTTTAACGGATGATGATAGAAGAAAATATAAAATAGCATGATCGGTAGGTACACGTACTGCTTTAAATTTGTCATACATTTTATGAGGGACGTGTAACTGATTTTATCAACTCATGAAATATTTTAAACTCATACATTTTATTTTGTGATATTTTGAGTTAGTATTTTTTGTCATATTTCTAATATTTGTTATTGTTGAAAAGTACGGGAGATAACTGTCATGATATCCCAGTAAAACAAGTTACAGTGTACCAAGTAATTCGGGGTTATTAACTTTCGCGAATTTGTTTTGATCGCGAAATTCTCGAAGGCAAATCGCACGCGAAAGAAAGTTGGTTTACAGTATATTGGTGAACTTAGGAGACACTGACTATACAAATTAGTTCTGATCAGGCCAGAAACCATGTTGCTATCACTTTAAACTCATTTAATTGAAACAGTTTATTACGAATGTAATAATTTCTTTAAGCTGTAACATATAAGAAAACAGCGTCGATCTAAGTGGAAATTTACCTCTTATTTCTAACAAAAGGCTCTAAAAAATACATGTAGGAAAGAAACAATATAATATAAAAAAGTGTTGCTGAAGCTTGTTATAATGATATACTGTATTCTTGAAAAAGTGATTTTTGCGTTTTTAGATGAACGTTCCTATGAGCCGTCAATGGAAAACGATAATAGACCTCGTCAGAAAGAGCCATACTATAGTTATGTCTACGTAACCTGTACTTCATGTCTAAACAGGTTTTGAGAAACATGTCCTGATATGATGTACTTTGCTGCCCGATTATATGCCTTTAATCTATCAAACGACTGGAACGTATACTTTATACCGGATAAGTTATAAAGGTGTATAAGAAGCTAAATTTAATAAACCAAAGTTTCTCATTGTCACACAAACAATTAATACTTGTCTTAACAGTAGCGAAAGTGTAAACAATCATATGTAATCGAAATTTGTCATTGACAAAAAAAATAAGTAAAC
>JAULCA010451234.1:0-10162 GCA_032360845.1 Crassadoma gigantea | reverse complement strand
TTTGTCAGTTATTATGATGAACAGGATATAAGAAAAAGGGTGACAAAGAAAGACCAGAAATCCAGGTGAGGAAAAAAATACAGTTCTGAAGTGGTCAAAGTATTGAATTTCAATTCTTTTGACTTTCAACCATAGGACAGGAGAATGAAGTCCTGTCAAAAATCAATAACAGAAATACAAAAGCAAAAAACAGGGAAAAGAAAAAAATACATATAACGTTAATACACTTAAAAAATAGACAAGCATATTGTAGTTGGGTTTTTTTTTGTAACAATATTACTGTTATTATTAAATTTTGTGTTGCAAGAAAGAGAAGAGTGTGCTTCCACCAGGGATCGAACCCTCAATCTCCAGGTTCCTAGCTACCCTAATCCTATAGTCGGACACCCTAGTACTAATATTAATACCCGGCCTCCTCTGCCCCATCAGGGTATTAAATCGATCCCATGCCTTGTAATGGAGCAAGCCCGGTGTGAATCACATCGGGGCGAATCAAGAATTAATTGACAGCACATATTGGTCCGCATCCATAAATAGGGTTGTAGTATGAACTATTTCTATTGATACCGATATGCAGTAAATGAATTTTGTAGGGTTAGGCTGTTGCAGGGTTTCCAACTTTCACGGAGTGAGAAAAAATCTCACGCTGAGACGTCCTTACTCACGCTGAAAAGTGTCTCGCACCACATGAGCCATAAATCTCACACCTTTGAAAATATACTCCTTCCATCCCACACGAAGCCATATATCAGCAGTTTCTAGCTTGGACCGTACAACGGTAAACAAAAATTATTGCAATGTTGTGCCCTGCCTTTTGTGTTGCTACATGTATTAATATATTTCTTATGTAATACTTGTATAAATTTATGTTTGTTAGTATTAACGAAAAAATATAAAAAATATTTTGAATTTGAATCTGACTGGACGAGTGAGATGGTATTGCCTTTAAAGTTGATTAAAAGTTTTGAAAAATCTGGTTAATTATTTATAAAAACACATGGAGTTAACTTATTTGTTTTTGCTATGTTGGGTTTATTGTCTTTCCGTTCATGAAAGATTTACCTCCCTTTAAATTTACTTGCAGCAATATATTTGCAAGTCATTTTCTGCCAGCATAACAAAGAAAATAGAAAATTTTGCAAACAATCGATACAGTGTGTAAAATAACTAACTATTTCTCAGCTGATAGGTATCGATGAAGTGTTTTGGGGTGTGGTCTTTTTGGTGTGTTTTGGGGTTCTTTTTTGGGTAAATCTTTTTGCCGTTCGAGGCCTATATAGGGCAGTAGACACATGGTTTTTCTCTGTGTACTCAGTCTTTCCTCCTTCATCAAAACCTGGAACGTTCTTAAATCAGACCATAGCTGTTAACTAGTTAATAGGGCGTAAAAAACAAACAAACCAAACCAAACCCAACACGGAGCATAGTTAAGTATAACCAGACATCTACAGTAATGAACCATCTGTATAAGGAGACCTAGGGAAAATGTATTGTACAAATTGTCAATGACGCAGTATTAGAAATAGCTGGTCAATTGCCAGACAGGAAATTGCCCGTCTATAGTACGTACTCTACAGTATGCCTGTCGGTCATCAGTGTAAATCCAAGAATCTTAGGGTAATGATACATTTGTATTTGGCCTGTTAGTGTATGCAGGGAAGAAAATTGTATGTAAATTTTGTTCAAATGACGTTGACCTACATTTAAACTAGATTACATGGGGTCAAATATGTTCAATCAAGAAGCATTTTTTGTGTGCCTTCGGCATGGTATTTTACTGAGATAGCAATACATGTATAAAGTCAGCATCATATCTAATTACTCCTATAACATAAGAGGCCGCTGGTCAGTCTTTTTTCTATCGGATATGATTTTTCCGACTGCGAGCTCTTATTTCCGAAGTATTAATTCTTTGATGCAGATTCCGCCTGTAATCCGGGCAGAACAAAATCGGCTTGAAAAACTCACTTCAGTGGTTAACAGTTCATGACAACGATGTCAAAAGTATCTCACCTTGTAAACCACTTACGTTGTTGGAGTACATAAGATCTGTATTATCAAAGGGAGGCAAGTACACCAACATACCCTGCTTCCAGCACACATACATCCTAACACAACACACATGGCATCCTTAGATAATCTTAGCTGTCAATAGGACATTAAACAATATGATACCGAACCAAACCTGTGATGAAGGGATATTAAGATTTTTAAAATTGACATGATTGTTTTTTTTCCATTCCTGTAGTATTAGCTACAAACATATGAATACAAGCCCATAACTGTTGGATGGGGATCAAACAAACTTTTGTCCTACAAAGAACTGATCTATATATTACAAATTAATAATATATTGTTCAGTATCACAGAAACCTGAAACACTAAACTATGGCAGTACAGTATATCTATTGTACACAGGGTATGTTCAGTATTGCGACATTATTATACCCCCAGCAACGAAGTTAGGGAGGGAGAGGTATACTGGAATCAGGTTGTCCGTCTGTCTGTAGATGCAACAATGTACCGGCTAGTCCTCCTAAACTACTGAATGTATTTCAACGAAATTTGCTGGCAATAATCCTTGTACATTGTAGATTTGCGTAATCTATACCAGGTTGAGTTACCTCCCCTTTTCTGAAAGTTATGCCCCTTTGAGAACGCAACAATGTACTGGCTACTCCTCCTAAACTGCTGCATGGATTTCAAAGAAATTTGATGACAATAATCCTTATATATCGTAGATGTGCGTAATATATATCAGGTTGATTTATGTCCCCTTTTCAGAAAGTTATGTCTCTTTGGGATTTTTTTGCAGTATACATGAGTAACATTGTAATGAAACTTTACACATATGTTCACAACTAACATCTCTAATACAACTTTGACCACTGGTCACTGAGGACACTGTTACAATAAATAGAATTTTCAATGTCCTTTTTCTAGAAAATTAATTTACCTACTACTCCTCCACCCTTCATTAATTTAATGATTATTGTGACCTCCACCATTCGGGTAAAAAATGGGTCACTGTTATAAATTAAAAGAAATTGACATCCTGGCTCTAGCAATTTTATTGTTACACCCCTCTCCCTCAACACTCTACACCAGTTTTAAAATGGAAACTTGTTGTACATGTATCTACCTCCAGTCTATCCATACATGTATAGATGCATGTGTGTTCCGGCAACAAAAAAATGACTTCTGATAAGTTGGATGAGCAGGCTTGGCTTGAATCAGCGGTTGTTGTCTTGTTTGAAGCAGATACCTATATCCCATGTCATTCGACAAATAACTCCATTGGCGGGGGCGAGGGTATGAGTTGGCCCCCAGATGACAATTCTAGTTGCGACCTGGGTGACATATGTATTGATGTTGTATTCAGTTTATTTATTATAGTGTTTATGCTGATGTAGTTGATAATAAATACTCTGAAGTTTTATGGTTCTTTTGAAAAGCTTTTGCATTCATTTGTTCATTTGTACTTTTTGATTTTGTTTTGATGGTAATAACGGTACTTAAAATATATATCCCATATAGTTTGATTTTCCGATATATACATATCAACCCCATGTTTCTATCTTTGTTTTGCACTTAACCATATATCAACCTTATATTTTCAAGTTTATGTCTGGATATTTGCATGTACTATACATATATGTATATATTTGTTAATTTATAACACACTATTAGGTCCATATAACAGCACATTGACCTTGACAAAGTCCTCTATTTGATAGATATATATATACCAGGAATATACGTGGTTAAGCATTCGGTGTAACAACAGGAAGTTATACTGCGGAGAAGAACAGCCAGAGGGAGGATTGTATCATGTGTGAAACCTATTAATGTTCTAATTAGATATAATAAGTGGTATTAAACCCGAGTACATAGTGGACCAGTGCTGGCAGCAGAAATTGATAAATATTGCTAATATTATCTACGTAATAAGGATGGCAGGGAAGACTAACCAACCTTATCTCCAGCTTGACGAGACAGATGATGCATGTTGTACAAACAACAGGAAAAGGTGAATGTATTGTTTGTCCTGGTTGTGAAAATTGTGTGACAGGGAAGTGGAAAGTTCTGACTGACCATACGATTAATTATAGTCTAGGTTTTATGAATTGATCATATTTACCTCTGGTTCAATAATATTTATAACTTAATGAGATTGTTTCCCTACATTACTCAAACAGATGATTAAAGCAACATTATGTTAGATTTCTATGTCAAACTTGAACAATGCAGGAACTCTGGTCTTGTGGCTTTCTAGTTTCAGTTAAAAATGAATGCTATCGTACCGCGTTTACCTGTGGTACATTTTAGAGTTGTCTCCCTTCTTTGTAGGCCTTGTAGTTTTATTATCCCCTGCTTTCACAGAAACGGGACATTAATTTTGGTTTGTCCGTCCGTTACGTTTCGTTTCCATGCAATAACTGCAACAAATGTCAACAAATTTTCTTCAAATTTGCTAACAATGTTTAAAGCCTTAAAGCCACGGCTCCTTTTGATCGCCAATTTTGCTGGACTTTATTTGACAGAGTTATGGCCCCTTGATTAACTAAGAATGTGTTTTCTGCTGTTTCCGTGCAATAACTGCAACAAATGTTAACGGATTTTCTTTAAACTTGATAAGAAGGTTAAATGCCTTAAGGGGTAAGCCAAGTTTGATTGCCATTTTTGCCAGACTTTATTTGACGGAGTTATACCCCTTGATTAACTAAAACCGTTGTTTTCTGCCTTTTCTGTGAAATAACTTGAACAGTTGTCAACAGATTTTCTTCAAACTTGATAAGAAGGTTAAAAGCCTTAAGGGCTAAGCCAAGTTCGATTGCTACATTTGGCAGAGTTATGGCCCTTTGATTAACGAAAAACTTTGTTTTCTGCTGTTTCCATGCAATAACTCCCACAAATATTATCTGATTATCATTTAACTTAGTAACAGAGTTATTGTCCTTTGATTTATGAAAAACATTGTCATTTGCCATTAAATATCTCTTTCAAATGTTTTCCAAGTTCGATTGCCACTTTTGCCGGAATTTATTTGGCAGAGTTACGGCTCCATCATTACCTAAAAACATCGTTTTCTGCCGTTTCCATGAAATAACTGGAGCAGTTGTCAACAATTTTCTTCAAATTTGATAACAAGGTTAAATGCCTTAAGGGCTTGGCCAAGTTTGATTGCCATTTTGCCGGACTTCATTTGAAGGAGTTACGGCTCCATCATTAACTAAAAACGTCGTTTTCTGCCGTTTCCATGAAATAACTGGAACAGGTATCAACATTATCTGATTATCATTAAACTTAGTAACAAAGTTATCCTCCTTTGATTTATAAACAACATTTTTATTTGCCGTTAAATAACTCTCCCAAATATTTTTCGAAAGTCTTCAAACTTAGAAACAGGATTCAATGTATTAAGGGCTCAGCCAAATTCGTGGTAGGATTTGGTAATGGCAAATAGCCCAGTTGGACAGTGTCTAGCTAGTGCTGGAAGTTCCAGATTAAAAGGTTTAAATGGCCATGGTCTTCATAGGCCTGTTTCGTTATTCCTGTTGACAGGGACCTGAGAATTTGTTACAGCTAAATTTGAACTTAAATAATGTGTTCAGATAGAAATTTTACATGTTTAAGGGATTTTGATAGACTTTCAGTAAAAATACCCTACCCCAATGACCCAATGATTGATGATATAAAAAAAAAGGAGGAAAGCTCTAGATGTTGAAAAAAATTGACCCCACCTAACTTTCTTGCATCAAAAACCATATTTCTTGTTGATGTTCGAATAATTTTCATTTAATAATGTCCTCTATGCATGTAAAATGTGTTCTCCCTCTTTTAGGCATGATCTCTGTTTCCTCCAAAAACACATGCCTTTTTTCGAATTTCAAAGTTTTCCTAGTCACAGAGCCACTTTTTGTATGTTCATAAGGTTGGCGTCAGCCACATGCCAAAACCTGTGGTGATATTGGCTGGAAGCACAGCCATTTTTTACTGCAGTTTGTGTTAAATATTTAAAAAGCTATATATGACAGTGAAGATAGTTCATACGTTTTCATAAGCAGGGGATCAGTTCCTTTTCAAAGTGTAACAGACATAATTATTTTTCAATACCTGTTCATTGTCAAACCTGAGACCCCAGGTATACTAGTCAACTGAATGAGCTAAAGAGAAATTGCCCCTAGCTGAGTCGTTAGAATTTTTTGGTTTATGGTTTGGTTTAATTTTGTTTAACTTCCTATTAACAGCTAAGGTTATTTAAGTAACAGCTAAGGTTATTTAAGGACATGCCTGCATGTGTGTAGTGTATGCGTACTTGTGTGCGTGTATTCAGGAGACATGGTATGTTGGAGTAGGTAGTAGGCAGCTGGTATTTTTAGCCCACCATCATCAGATGGTGGGCTATTCAAATCGCTTTTTGTCCTTGGTCCGTGGTCCTTCGTCCGTCCGTAAATATCCTTGTTATCAGTATTTCTTGAAAAGTATGATAGGGATATTTCTCAAACTTAAGTTCCCATTGGTCCCTTATTGTGCCACGTCCATTTTGAGACTGATCGGGAAAACAAAATGGCCGACAGGCAGCCATCTTGGATTTTGACTGTTGAAGTTTGTTATCGCAATTTCTTTAGAAATACTGGAGGGATAATTCTTTAACTTCACATGTATGTTCCCCTTGGTCCCTAGTTGTGCCATATCAATTTTGAGACTGATCGGAAAAACAAAATGGTTGACAGGCATCCATCTTGAATTTTGACAGTTCAAGATAGCTATTGCTATTTCTCAAACATCATATTTAGGTTCCCCTTGGTCCCTAGTTGTGCCCATTTACTTTTGTGTTTGATCAAGGAAACAAAATTGCCGACAGGTGGTTATCTTCAATTTTAATATTGGAAATATATCAATATATCTCAGAAAGTTCTTCTTAGATCTTTCTTAGTCTTCGTATATAGATTCCCATTGTTATCAAATAATTAAGAGGATGAAGGGAAAGAATGGAAAGTAGAGAAAAGATCAGTCATTCATAGGGCCGATAAAGATCATTCAATGGTGGGCACCAAGATCTCTCTGGGATCTCTTGTAAGACAGGCTATGTTGTAGTAGGTAGAACGCAGCTGGTATTTTATGTACCAAGATGACATATTAAAAGCAATATGCATGAGTACTATGTGCAAACAGCAGCACTCAGTAACTCTGTATATAACATAATTAAACTTTACGAAAACACCTGCTACAAATAACACGTCATGTTGGCAGCCTGTCGGCACCATTTAGGGCGAGGAAATCATCACTTAACAGCATTGATGATACGGTTATTAAGATATAACAAGCCCAGATGTTGTTGTTGAGTTACTTGTTTATCGTGTACAATGCTTGAAGCTTTATTTAAGATCACCTTTAAGGTTACAAGTTTGATATAAATACCAGCTGAGCGATGCAGGCCCATTGAGCATCTTGTTATTGTATATAGGATTAAAGTCGCCTTCTAGCTACAAGCTAGAGGGAATTTCCCTTTAGCTCAGTGGTAGTGTACTCGACTACCTGGAGATTGAGGGTACGATCCCTGGTGGAAGCACACTATTCTCTTTCCTGTTACAAATGGTGTCTGTGGTGACAGGAAGTTACAACCTAAGTTGTGGTCTTCGAGGGCAACCACATTTAAAAGGGGCAGTAGTGTGGCAGATTTAAATTGTACATAAGATTAAGATCGCATTCCTAAGCTTTGAGCTAGAGAGAATTTCCCTTTAGCTCAGTGGTAGAGTGTCCAACCAACTAGAACCTGGAGATCGAGGATTTGATCCCCCGTGGCTCGTTTCATATGAAATTAATATACTCGTTCAGTAACTTCAATATTACATGAACACTCATGTTAGATCCTCTATATCAGTAATAAATCATAACAAGTCAAGTAATTTCTACCGTAAAATCAGCAGTAAAAATGGTTAAACATTAATTAAAATCTTCAGTCACTTTGATTTGCTTTTAGTTCAATTTCTATCAAAATGAAAACTGGGACGTGTACATGTATGGCATTAAACATTTTCTGGGTTTAGATTATACACCATTCTTAAATCATTAAATCCTGCTACATATTCATGGTCTTAGCATGTTTTCATTTTCATCCTTTGATATGTTTGCATTATATATGTATGAGACAAAATATGTATTGATCAAACTAAAATATACAACATAATTTATGAAAAGTATGAGATTTAATGACTAAATAAGTCATTTTATCATTTTAAATGAGATTTTTTGCTACCAAATCAATAAATCCATATATGCTATGTTGACCACATGCGAGGACAGTCCTTGACTCAATATGTTGGCCTTTTATTGCCTTTTGCAACAGTGACATGCTGGAAATTATTATAGTGCTATAATTTTATTTCAGTGAGGGACACATGTGAAAAATCAATCTTCTACGATTTTATCCATAACATACAGAATACAAAACCAATAAAATGGAAACATTGATAAGAATTCAACTCTAAAAAGATTGCATGTTCATCATTTGTCTTGACATCAATGTGAAAGAAGTCCATCTTTCATAAACTGAGGTCACAATACACAGTGTTAATAACATACAGATTTTAACACCCTTGAAGCACTCCAGCTGTTTGTCTATAGTCACATCCTTCATTTGGGTGGTTTGGTCTGGTGGTTAACACTCCGGCTTTCCATGCAGCCAACCGGGGATTCGATCCCTGAAGTCGACTTAAGCATCAATATTAGAGAAAGTGTTTTTCTCCTGCCAGCACAACTCCCAGCAACCCAGATGGAGTATACATTGGTCTGGGGTGGGTGTTGTGGTATCTGTGCTGTAGCATTCAAGTGTGGTGGCACTATAAAAGATGCCATTGGAAGCACGGTCCCACTACAAACAGAACACATAATTACATCTCCAGCACACACACAGGCATACACACATAGGGAGATATTAGCCAGGTGGCATAGGACTAGTAGTTAGCACCTGATAAGGCAGCTCCTGCGAATTCCTCAAAATTGTATTGATTAATGTATGCTAATTATATTAATTGTACATGTATATCTATGTATTGATTAGTGAATGCTTTAAATTGTATTAATTGCATATCTATGTACTGTAAAGGGCTATAGAGTGGCTTATGTTAGCTAGATAGGGCGCTATATCAAATGTTGTATATTTATTTATATTTATTTATATATATTTGAAATTCTAAAAATGTTATTTCAGAATGTGTATAGGTTTCTGTTTGAATATCATGTGCAGAATACTTTTGTGACTCACATTGGCATACTCTGAAAAAACTTAAATATCCTTCAAAACTCGTAAAATAAGGTATTGAACATTAAAACAGTAAGACATGAATTGTGAAATTAGTTTCATACTAAATTCCATTTTATTTGTTTCGACTGAGAAACTATAATCATACATATGACATATACTACATATCAAAGTAGGTCTATTGGTAATGAAACTTTAAATATTTACATGGGAGATAACTCTAACATAATTTCATTACTGTGATATATTTCTCTTTACAGAACACAGTTTGGTTTGTTTGTGGTCTGTGCCATACTGGTGATCATTCTGCTAGCGGTAGGGCTGTTTTACCTGACAAATAACACATCACCTGGAACACCGAAACCAAAACCTTCGCCTTCCATCCTCGGGAAATATAAACATGCGGCGCTGGCTACCGATCACTCTATATGTTCTGGAATCGGCAGGTGAGGAACTTCACAACTTAAACACTATTTCAATGAAGGTATAGCTGTTATCACAGGTCAAAGAATGGAACCTTATTCATCCAGGCTCTTAATTAATTTGTTTACAAATAAATGCACCAGATTCATATCTGTTATCAGGATTAAATCCATACTTATTGTGATATAGTTAATGTCTCGTTATAGATATCCAACAGTCACTTTTTAGGTCACCTGAGACGAAGTCTCAAGTGACCTATTCTTATCACCTTTTGTCCGTCGTGCGTCCTTATACAATTTACATTTTTCGACTTCTTCTCAGAAACCCCTGAACCAATTTCAATGAATTTGGCAGACACCTTCCATAACCAAAGGCCAACCAAAAATGTGAATTATATGGTCCCCAGCCCCCAGGGGCCTGAGGGGCAGGGCAAAAAGGGGTCAAATTGACTGAAATTTCAAAAATCTTCTT
>JAULCA010451189.1:0-10163 GCA_032360845.1 Crassadoma gigantea | reverse complement strand
CATCGGGCTGGAGAGCCAAGGGTCGCGGGTTCGAGCCCCAGCGACGGCACTATCTTTATCACTATTCCTCGTCCTATAACAAATTAGTGCCGTTGACCCTCCCCGTTCAAGGTAGGAAAACCCTTGGCGGGGAGTCAAAGAACCTGGGTTGGTATTTGAAAAAAGGGGGGAATAGTGTTAAAGATGTGGATTAGCTAGGTTGCCTTACAAGCGTCAGCTGTAGGGAATTTCCCTTTAGCTCAGCGGTAGAGCATCGGGCTGGAGAGAGCCAAGGGTCGTGGGTTCGAGCTCCAGCGACGGCACTATATTTTTATCACTATTCCTCGTCCTACTACATATCTGTCTTATTTAGTGTACATCGGTTAGGACAGAGACATATATATTACGTCTCTGGTTAAGAGTATATTTTAATTTACGGAGGATACCTAATTGTTTCACCATTTTCAATGTGACAGCCCCACTTGCGTTAAAACGACTCTCAAAAAAAAATCTTCACTATTTAAAGGCGTTATTAGAAACTTTATAACTATATATAATTATTACTTGAACGAAACGACGCAAAATGAACTTCTTGTTTATTAATTTTATATCTTGTACCAGAGACGTATATTTTACATATTGATATATACGTCTCTGCTTGTACTTATATTTTTTTGCATTATACAGTAATATGTAAAATTCAAACTTAATGAATGCAATACGATATCGCACCACTGAGAGACATTTATGTATATACGTTTCTGATCGCACTTTTTTAGTTATGTAAGATATTAAAAAAATAATCTCTTTTAGCATCATACCATTTTAATATGTAACAGGCGTATTATGTACCGTCTTGCGGTACCCCGTGTTCAATTATCTTTTTTTTTCCATATTCAGGAAATAATGTCAGAAACTTATAAATGTTGAAGATATCGGTATGAGTGTCGGGGCCGGGAACGGCTTACAAATTATACTCCAAATCTCCGAGCATGCGCAATGCACGACGTCTGAAAATGGCTACAAACACTCAAAATTTAAACTTATGGAGATGCCTAAAGGACTATAAAGGCTCTGAAGAGGAGGCAATTGCAAAACAAGTTTTGACCTGGATTGTCACTAAAAATGAGTTTCGGTATGGATTCTATAACTTGATGATAAAAACTAGTAACGCTGGGGAGGGGACAACGTTCAGCGATGCATCAATCTATCTTCAACAAATTGACGAAGTTCGGGAGGCAATTCAAAACAATTATGCAGGTGGAGTTCCAACGTGTGGACTGGTTTTCTTGAAAGACATTCTAAATGCATCTGTTCTTGAAGATTTTGTGACAGATGGAGTAGAAGCCATCGAGAAATACACCGAGTCTCTGCATGCATTTATAACGTTGTTGGAATTCCTGCGTGGTAAGGTTAATTATTGAAGGGACGATTTAATCCAATGACACCATGAAAATCGAGTCGATAATGAAAAAATATATATCTCCTAACGAAGGTTTATATAGTTGATAATAACATGACTTGAAGCCAACGTCCAGTGCGGTGAGTTGTTTCATGTTTTGGGAGATAAAAATAGCGCAATATCCGGTCCTTTCACTTTCACTTTCGATTCAGTGAGAAGTAAACATGTACTGTGCACTATATATGATGTCGGCCAATAACGCATTTATGAGTCCGAGTTCACACAAAACACATTCTTGGATTCACACAACACACCGCGAGTAAGAATTATAAGTATCATAACATATATATATACCTCTAATCAGCTATTTCTGTTAATTCACATTTGGATTTGAATAAAAAAGAATGGATTAAATTAGAGTGTGCACACACTGAGTATAGGTGCTCTGGTTTTGGAATATATGTTATATATTATCGCACCCCACTAGATATCACTCCCCTGGCCTTATATTTATAAATTAAATAGTATTAGTAATTTAGTAGAAGGCCTAGCTAGGGGGTGCGATCATATATCATGTTATAATTCCAGAACCGGGGCACCTGCAGGGAGCTGTGGCACTAACAGGGTGCTACAGGAAAAAATTTCAAACTGCAGAAAGTATATGAATAGGTTTAAACATAAAAAAGATTGCCATTCATTATTAATGAAAGCAAAACCAGGGTTGTGCACTACCCGTTGAAGTGTACATGTGTAGGCATGACATGCGTAACGAATCTTTGACACTCTTGAAATTGATTAATTCCAAAGTAATTAACTAAATTTAATGAGGAATATGGGTGCCGCAATGCTTGCTTACCCCACACTAACAAAATTTTAGAGGGTTATCGTCATTCCCGATTACAGCGAGACTCAGTGACAAAGCCAATCAAAATTTAGATACACAGGTAAACCAGATCATTTTGTTTGAACAACATCGAGAGAAGCAGGGACATGACTAGTTCATATGTATGTTTTACTGGTGATAAATAAAACTAAAAGATGCAAATATTACTTTGGTGTTTTATTGTGGTGATAATCATCTCCTGTTAATTTATGTCAACTGCATTTCTCATCATGTCATGGTCGCAGATTATGGGTGCAACTTACATTTGTGCGTCATCAGCTGTTACCTATAAGCCGGTAACAGGCTAACAATTCACTAGCAATAAGAAGTGCTAGGTCTATGGTGCAGTTCACTTTGGAAGTTTTATATATGTCTTTAGATGAAGACAATATTATTTGCTCAAACGCTGTGATAAGGTTAAAACAATTCTGAAAGCAAGAAAGAAGCTAAAATTCTAATATGATTAATGACCAAACATTTGTGGTATTCTATATACATGTAGTCTACCATGCATATGTTATGCATTAACGCAAATGTTATGATAACTATCGTTATGAATGAGCTTTAGTGACTGAGGGTTTAGGGAAAACTTGAATTGAGAACCTGTACTTTTCCAACTTCAGATATTTTTATACAAATTGTAACCATAACTTCAACCGATACACTAACAATAGTAGCATACAAAATGGTTAATTCCGGATGTTCAAGCAATGGTCATAACCAATACGTATAATGTAGCATATATATGTTTCACTGAGTAGAGTACTTGCTAGGTGAATTGGTACTAAAATGCTCTGCCAGCCACGAGTGTTGCTCAGGTGAAAGGAATTTAAGTCAACCAGCTGGGCGGTGTCTGGGGCTGTCACCTAATCAGCATTGCCACGTGTTGAGGATTAAGACATTAGGCTACAGAACAGCGTGTGTCACGTTGCAAGTGTCGTTCATATCAATGATAAAAAGAATGTCTATTGCGCATCTGTGCAAGAACATCAATGTTCATTTGAAGTTTCATTTAATAGTACCCTGCCAGCAGGAGAAGAAGATATATGTATATTATTGAACAATTTGGAAATGACACTATATTTTCCTTCAACTTTCCATTCTTATTTCCTTCACAGCACTAATTTTGTTATCACTTTTAATACAACAACTATCAGCAAATCATTCCTGAACACTATATATACGATAAAAATCAGCTTAAGAGAAACAAACTATACAGAGTTGGTCCTTTTTTTTTCTCTCAATTTGAAATATTTTCATTTTCCTTTTTCATATGTACATGTACAGCATGCATATATGGAATAATTGGCTACATGTATACATTTTGTATTAGGGAAAAGATATTTTTGTTACACCTTTTACACATCCTTTCACACTGTCAGTTATATTCACAAAAATATGTTTTTATTTTACGTGAAGTAATTAGTTATGTGTTTTGATTGTTTTTTTTGAAGTTGATACTTAAAGTGTAGGCTAGTGCTACTGTCCATACAATCCATAATACAGAACTTGAAATATGAATGAAAGATGTCTGTGATAGTATATATATTTTTAACTTATATGTTTCTTTTTCAGAAAAGAAAACACATGAAAAGGCATTACGGACACTTATCACAACGTTGGCTCCAACAAATGGAAGTAAAAAGACAAATGTTATGGTTGCCTTGGCACATCACCTGTTTTCCCAGCTGGTACCAGGGAAGGAGTATGAGGTTGATAAATATGAAAAGCAAATACCAAAAGAATGTGGCTGTGGCTGTAAGGCCAGGATTTGTGAAGGAAATACTTCATTAGGTAAGATAATAAATGTTGTGACATACTATTATAGTGATATAAAAAGAAACAGTTGAGACACAAACCAATAACCATAATAAAGAAGTATATATTTAATGCATGGTACCAGTGTTGGGTAATCAGTTGAAAACTGCAACTGATGAGTGTTTGGAACCGGATACCCTTTTTGATGCAATAATCGATATCAGTGATATAGAATGGAAATATCTCTGATCATGGTATTTGGCCAGTAGCTTGCTGGGATAAATCTGGAAAAAGTTTGCAAATAAACTTGATCTTGACCTAATTCAAGGTCACAGGGGTCAAGTAAGTCCAAAACATCAAATGATTTCTTAGAAGCCTTACACAGTTTGCGAAAACAAATGACATTGATCTACTTTCAAGGTCATGATCACAGGGGTCAAATATATCAGAAATTCAAACAACTTTATCCGAAGATTTGAATTACCTAGGATCATGGTATTTGGCAAGTATCTTGTTGAGATGAAGCCAGACACAATTTGTGAACAAATTTGACCTTGACCTACTTTCAAGATCACAGGGGCCAAATATATCAAAAGTAGTTGTGATGATAAAGCCAAGCATGTTTCTAGAGGATCTGTTAAAATCTGAGGGAGAACTTCTCTAAACAAGATTAAAATGAATAGATTTTCAGTGAGTTTCTTTCTAGGTTTTCACAAACTATGGATTGAGGAAATTAAAAAATAAATTAGTGAAATTTCACGACTTCGCTTGTGTGTCTTAAAAAATGATAAGTTTATTTTTTTCATTTATTATTGTCTATATAAATGCCCTTTATGTTCTTATGAACATTTTGGTATATGATTCAGGTAAGTTGTTTGTTGTTAAAGTAAAATATTACACTGGGTTGTATATGCATATCGATTTGCCATATGGCTTGTAGCTCCCCAGTAAAGAATAGGTATTTATCTAACAATGATGTATATGTTTAAAATTATACGTTAAATGTTTCTGAAATCAAGTAGCTGGAAACAAAAGTACTTCAGAGACATCCTTTTTTGAGGTTCGGGGACTTTCAGTATATTATGTGTATAGTATTTCTCCATCCTTATCAAGGCAAGTACAGGACCACACAGTACCTGTGGTCGAGGGATTTTCACCAATTTTGGTTTTGAGCATTGTAGGGTGAATAGGACTCAATATTTTATTATAAATGGAAAGTGGGGACAGAGGGGTGTTACCCAATAAGGGAAATTATTATAAATATTCCAAATACTACTTATTCTTTTCAACCTGATAACCTTGGCCGTATATTCTAAACAGGGTCACAGAGAACATGGCATGGCAGAGTCGATATCCTCTTGAACCATACAATCGCTGTGGCAGTTCTACAGGAACTTACAGGCCAGGATAAAGAGGGCGAGAATGATGATTCAGATGATGATTCAGATGAAGATTTGGATGAAGATGAACCTCGTAGTAAACTAAAAAAGATGAACAGTTGTGAGATCTATGTTGAGGAAAAAACTCTGAAGAAATGTGGCAATATTCTCCTTGATCAAACAGTCATGAAACGTATCTTGGCTGAAGCTATAACAAATGGATTCGCTCAAGTGAACATGAAGAGCACAGCACTATCTCATTTCTTGATTCCAACTTTTGGAGCCACATCAGAACACATTACTGTTTGTCTGTACGACTCTGAAAATGACTACTTATTACACATTAAGGAACAGCTAGAGTTGTGGAGTCCAGGTGAAATGTCAGACAAGCTGAATGTCATGACCATAGTTATCATTTGGCTTTTCTTAAATTTCACTTCTTTTACTCAGAAAAAATTGCATAATGTGGTAGATCTTGACAAGTCAGGTTTGCACGAGGAACTGAAGGGGCATCTGTTTTATTACAAAAAGGTCCAAACAAAAGGAAATTTTGTCTCACCAACATCAGGTACATTGATGTGGACATTTCTTAACCCTACAGCCAAACCTAGAAAGAAAGACCCCACTCTGAAATGTTACTCATAATTTCATGAAATCAGCTGTTTTTGTTTGTTATAAGCTGATCTGAAGGGCATTGTAAGCTTATACTTATGTCTTACTGCAACATAAGTCGGCAGTCCAACTATCTGTCCATCAACTTTTTAGATGTAAACAGTATTGACAAAATATAACAATAAGGATGGGAACCAATAGGTAGCAACATTAATCATCAATATTAATACACATCGTTTGACAATAATTTAATCTTGCTTGTAATAAGCGCATTTTCATTGGCTTAAAATTATATTATCAGCCCAGATCATAAAAATATGACGTTGCCGCTTGTAACGTCACTTTTGATTTGGTGACGTCATAATTTCTAAGAGAAAAGAGTCCATCAATAAAAGGATTTCCCGGATAACAAGGATTGTGTATAGCAGATTAAATTGTTTTTTTTTTTGTGTTAAATCAACATAACATGAACAAAATATTTAGGTTAATTCTTAAATAAAATCAACAACAAACTGTTGATTTCATACAAAGCACCACTCTTTATTCCAATATAAGTATAATCATAAAAGCTAACATTAACAAGTATAATATAACAATACGGACATCACATTGATATTATAGGATGAACTAACATCAATACAAAATGTATATACAATCATGTATAACAAAACTATATTTATTATATAACATGATCCATTTCCCGGGCAATATTGCCGTTCAATAAAAATGATATAGCACACATACAATAACACCATTGTGACGTCATAATTATTTATGATGTCACAATAAATATATGACATCGTACTACTGTCTCTGTAGAGGAAAACATGCCACCCAAGTCAAAATGTTTCTGGAGTTAAATACATTGTCGAATTTTCTATAATATTTTTCTACTGGTTGCGTAGGCCATGAACTAACTCTTTCTCAATATCGACAGTTTGGCATCGTTTATCCATTATATAAGTCATGCAGAAAAACAATTAAATATAATGTACATATGTTGTATTTGAAAACGAAGTAGTGTTAAAGCTTTCATTTTTATTTACCTTGAATCAAAAAGATTTCTGTCAAAACGTTTAAGAAGTTTCTGAGTGCTTCTTTTTTGGTAATCCTGTTTGGAATACATAACTTCTTTCCATGAATAAATGGTAAATCATATTGGCTATCTTAATAAGGTATCAAATGCAAATCTGTCCAAAGTGTAGCTTCATATGAACTGATCACAACGTATCTGGTGTTACTGTGTATTTTATTCTGAATCTCTCTCAATTCCTATTTATGAGATGTCTGCCAAGCTATTCATCGCTGAGAGCTAAACAAAACTTGACCCATGACAACATTACTTGTTTGAATGTCACTTTTCCTCAGTTAATAGGACTCTTGTCTTGAGATTGAAACAAATTTACAACAAAAAGACAATATTCAATAGCTTCATTATGTCCATAGTAATAAGTTAATGGCAAGATTATCAGTAGTTGGCATATAATGTGGATCATCAAGGTAGCTTTGACATAATACATGTTTAAATTTGTTAAACACATACAGGTGTTTGCACCTTTAGAAATTGGTATCCATGTATGTATAGTATGTCAAAAACGAATTACACAACAACATACAACAGTTTTGTCCTTTTAGAACTCATCAGTGATGCTAGGAGCATAAAATGTGGAGATCAAAAATATCCAAACCTTTCACCTCTGTGTAACTTTAGTAGACTCTACCATGCATTGATCTACATGAGTCCATTATGGTCTACAGTGGTGAAACAGAAAGGGCTAATTAAACTACTGTTGAAACTAGTTTAGACTGTTGAAAGGTAAGGAATTTAGAACAAATCGTCAATATACACTATTATATAAAACGACAAAATTATTTACTACATATATATTCTCCAAAAATATATCATTATCAACAACAGATTTCTATCAAAATGTTGGCACGATGTGTATGACTAGTTAACTTGTAAATCATTCAAAATATGTTACTGGTTAAATATGTTAAGTTCCAAGGGATAGCAATAAACATCATTTTTGTAAATGTGACGTTAGATTATTGCTGCTAATTAACTATGATACGAAATGTGAAAGTGCATTGTAGACATTGAAATACCTATAGAATCTTGACAAGTTTACATTTAAATATTACCCAGATTGATTAAAACTATGGCATATCGTTGAAACTAGGCAAAAAAAACTGCCTACAGAAAGACTAAGCATTTATTAGCTCACACAAACTAGGCAAGTTTAGGACTGTGAAAATATTTATGCCTCCGCCATAAAATGGGTGGGGGGGCATAGTATTGCCCATGTCCTTCCCGTCCCGTTGCCTCATGCCCAGTCTCCGTTCCGTCTCTGAGTGGGCGTTAATGTCTTACAGACATTTTCTATTCTGTATAAAGAATAGAATCTAGGCAAGGAGGTATCAATCTTTTCTTTAAAACTGATTATAGAAATCCTATTTTGTGTATGAACTGTAATGTACAGACTAGGGCAACTAATTATTATGACCAGATGAACCAGATCAGTATTTTTGGAGTGAAATGCTCACAACAATGGTAAATACTGATCAGCTACAAAGCATTTACATGTGGGATATTACTTATACTAACATGAATGATTATATACAAATATAAGCTAATACGTACAAATACAGTTAAAATATGTCGTTTGTTCAGGCTTGGCATTCGATAAAGTTCAACCAGAATGATGTCCCGCTACCGTAAATAATCATGTTTTGTCTGGACTGGTATAAAATATGCCGGTATTTTTTGGGTGAAAAGTCTGTAACATTCATTTATTATTTATAGAATCCAGTATCTATTAAAACATTTTATCATATTAAGTGACTTCATTCACACTTTCTTTTGGCGGAAGAAAAATCAAAATCAAAACAGACAGTGCCATCTTTGTGATCTTTAACTCCTTCACTTCTGAAGACACATTTAAAGCCCTCTTATTTAAGGCTTGGAATAGTTCATTATGAAATTTCGGGGGTGATTGAGTCAAGTGTCCATACACAGACACCACTATGGTGTGATCATTATAGGTACCAAAGATGAGTTGAGCTTTCCACATAGGGACATCATTCTGGTAACCATAGAAACCAACACAAAGCATTGTTGATGACTCGATGCAGTCAGCTCTTGTGCAGTGTATATATTGCCAAGGCCACTTATTCCTACTCAGGCAGCTCTAACAAGAGAGCAATCCAAAGCGAGCACTTTAAGTCAGGAACACCGTTAAAGATGCATGACACACCATCTCACCAAGGTGAACGTTAACCCATATCCCAAGTATGAAGTTCCAGTGACCAGTAGCTGAAGGACGATGCAACTGATGCCGGCAACACAAAAATAGCTTTAAATGTATACTTATGTCAGTAAAAAAAACATATCATAAATTCCTACTAATATGGTGGATAAAAATGACTTTGTTAACACCCATGTACACACCAAGTTTGTCACAAATAAAACCAAATAAAACCAGATAAAACCAACAAAAACATGATAAAAATCTGTAACAATATATAGTGACATGTTTGGCTGCTCATATACATACATATACTATAAAACAAGGATCTTATATAAAATAAGTGAAATAATTTGGCATTGTACATAAAAATAAAGATTTCTGGTATGAAATCGACTAATTAATCAAAGGCCGATTCAGGTTATCATGTATTTGTAAACACATTAAATTAATTTTGGCTATAAGAAAAAGAGGCCCAAGGTCCTTAGCGGTTACCTGAGATATATTATATGTAATGGTAGCTCAATGTCATTGTTGACTAGGATGTGGAAATCAAATTGTAAATTAAGTGAAATACAATAATTGTCATGTCATCACAGGATACGAATTTTAAAATATTGGTAAATGTTCCCTTTGAGGCCCTACTCTAGTCTCTGGGGATGGGACAGGAATCCCAACTTCACAATGTAATACTCTCATCTACCAAAGATGATTCTAAGTTTAAATAACTTTCTGCTGATAATGGATAGTGTTATATCTGTGTATAAACTAACGTAAATGTTAACCCCTCTCCAAGGGAGAACAGAAACAGACAGCTTGGGGATCTTTAAATTTACAATTTAAATAAAGCTCCTGATGATCTTTCCATCCATGCAGAGAAAATGACTGAAGTACCTCCGAGT